>JANHFX010017586.1:0-16071 GCA_027560015.1 Chloroceryle amazona | reverse complement strand
TGGGCTCGCCAGTGCAAGACAGCGTGGCCAGAGTGGAGAGAAGGGCTGCCCCAGTGCCCCCCGGGCCCCTCCCAGTTCCTGTTGGGCCCCGGCTGTTGGTCCGTTGGCGCGCGCAGGCCCCCAGGGGCAGCAGGCGGCAGCAGCCCGGGCCGGCGGCGGGGGCTGGGCCGGGGCCCTGAAGGCCCGGGGGGCGGGCGCTGCGCCGGGTGACGCGGACGGCTGGTGGTGGGGTGGGCGGCCCCGGGGGCAGCAGGGGCAGCGCCGCTGTCACCCGGCTTCGTGACATTTGCCAGAAGAAACCGATAAGATGTGCCTTGCCTCCATCGTAGGAATTCTTACCACACCCGTTTGTTCTTGGTTGGCTTTTCTTAGCAAGAGTCTTGCTGGCCTAATGCTCGTGGTTTTTTGCACCAGTATTTTTTATGGTTGGTTGGGTTTTTGGGGTGTTTTTGTTCTCAAGGGTATAAAAGCCTGCTGGCTGGTAAGGCACGTAAAATACATGTTTGAACTGCATGAACTTCACTCGCATCAGTGCAAGCAAGAATGGCTTTGAGCACTTGGTAGTTAAAGACTTGCTCTTGAGGAAAACAAGCAAAATACAGATTTCTTTGCTGTCTCAAGACTGGAGTCTATAAAGGGGTCTTAGGAAACAAGTGCCTAGAAGGTTGTTTTAGTGGAAGTAGCTGATTTTAAAGAAATATTTGAACACTTAAAGAATTGTGTAAATACTTAATATTGAAAGATGAGCGAAGCTGTCCAGTAGTGGATAAGCTCTGGAATTACTTTGCAAACCAGTTCTGAAAAAATGGAGAATTGTGGTGCCCGTTGGTTCTGGAGGGTCTCTCCATGGAAGAACAGCTTCCCTTACAGAATCTGTACCTCACTCACAGTTTCAGAATTTGGCTGAAGACTTGGTAATCCCTCTTGAGGGAAGCAAGTGTAGACACTGGTGTTTCTATTAGATCTTTTTTTTTAGGTTTGGCTTAAATACCACTGTGTTGTGTGGGGGTATTTCTGGTGTAAGTATCTGTTATGACCCAGTCTTCAGTGTCTGCCAAGCTCCTTAGTTGGTTTTGTGTCTGCAGCTTTAAAACTGGTTTCTGAGTCTGCTCAGTTTGCATTCTTCCTGTAGGATTGAATGTTAAATGTTGTGTAGTCACTGGTGCTGTAAGCTTTAGTGTCTGTGGCTTCTGTAAATGTGTATAAATTCATAGGCCACAAACTCTACCTCCAGGGAAGGCTTTTCCACACCCCCCCCATTCCCCTGTAGCGGGAACACTCAGTGATGTGAGTCAAGCAAGGAAGTGCCATCAGCTAGTTAAGACATCCAAATGGCTTCCCCAGCCATTAACTTGGCAGCTGTTTAATCCCTGAGGTTGCCATTTTTAATGAGAAACCCATTGTGATCTCGTGTTATCATGAGATTAGAGCCGCAGCCTGAGAGCTGAACTGGAGGACATTTCCTGAAATCTGCAATTGGTCTGCCGTGTTGCAAGGGAAACTTTGCAGGAGCTCCTGCCCTTCCTTGTCTTTGCTTCAGCTGGGTCTACCTGCAGCTAAAATTAGCTTGGGAACTAAAATTTACCTTTGGTGTAGCGCACGTTAACTTCAAGTATTTCCCATGTTCTTTTAATGTAAAAAGTGCCTTTCTGTTCTGAAAGAAGGTTTGGATTCTGAGTGACTGTCAATTGTTTCTCACAGTTGTCAAAATAATAAATGGATGTGCAAGCCACTGATTACTCCTGTTACCATAACTAGAGCTGTGCATTGAGATCTGGCTTCGTATTTATTGCTCTGCTGGACTGGACAGCGGCATTTCTTTAATCTCTCTGCTTGTCCAATTACTTTTATGGATTAAAGATAGTGAGGGGAGTCATTTTAGTGCACAGATAAGTCAAATGGTTTGTCAGGCCTTCAGAGCAGGGGTTTCACTTTCTCAAAGAAAGTGCCACCACTGTCCAGGTGGCAGCACGTGCACTGATTCTAGGTATGCTTCCTGGAAAACCATTGGGAATTGTGTGGCAGGTGCTGGGCTTTATGATTGACCAGTATATTTTTTTAACCTCAGTGTGTGTACACCTTGAGCTGTGCCTGTGTAACCAAGTCATTTGTTGATCTAAAACTCCAATGTCCTCTTAAATGGAAACTATGTTTTCAAAAGGACTTCCAAAACAAGCTTGTGGTGTGATTGCCCAAAATCACACTTGAGTCCACACTTGCCGAGTGCAGATGGTGAGCTTCACTCTGCACTCTGCACTACCATCAGTGCAGAGTGAAGGAAGGTGCTGAGATGCTGAAAACTTGTTACTGAGCTCTTCTGAAGGTTTTTAGCTTTTGGAGCTTCTGGTAAGAAAATGTGAAGAATGTTTAGGCTTGGGGTGTGCAGGGGGATCTGGATTCTGCACTGTGGAGCCTTGGAGATAAGATGGTCAGAGTGGCTCTGCTTTGTCACCTTTTGATTATCTTTTTCCAGTAACCTTTGAGGCTTGAAGGTATCAATTCCATGAGGAAATGAGGTGACTTGCTTTTACGCGTGCAGTCTGACAGAATAGCAATGTCTTGAATTGACTCTTTGGCAAAGGCTTGTCATCCTCACATCTTAAAACCAGTGGTGAGGAACACCTGGCTTTATCTTCAGAAAACTAAAGCTCTTTATTGTGTTACCCATAACTGCCAGCTCTCCAGTTCTGAGCACATTTTCACACAAGCTTGCTTTGCAGTGCCTTTGATCAGTCATTCTAAGAAAGAAAAGATGCTTTGATTCAAACTGTTCCACAGACTAAGGAAACTAACACCACAGTGAGGTTCAGTTGGTACAACGTGAGCCCTAAGTTTGTTGTGTGTGGTGGAAATGGCACATACAGCTTCCAAAACAGTGCAGAAGCTGTTTGTTTCAGCTCTACCTCGTAATTGCAGAACAGAAACTTTTCTGACTGAAGTTGATACCATACTGTGTTTGTCTGGCTGCAGCATGGTCTTTGTGAAAGCTGTGTCATGGTCATGCTGAAGGATGCTTTTGGATCCCTGTAGGTACGGACCTGAGCTATTCTCTTGTCTCTTGAGTGGAGAGACCCAAACTCTTCCTTCCCTCTCTGTGCTCACAAATGCAGCCTGACTATCTAGCCCCACTGCCTTCATCAGTCAGATAATAATGTTGCCCCTTAAATGAGGGAAACCACAAGGCTGAGGGTGTCACTCTGGAGAGATCACGCAATGCATGCATGATGATGTCGTAGCCTGTTTCAAAGATTGCAGTAGCCGATCTCCCACATGGAGCACCACCAGATGATTGACAGATCACTGTCAAGTGTTCTTTGAACATCTCCTTCAGGGGAGTGTGAAGGATAGAGGGGTGTGCGGGAGGGAGGAAGAGGACTTTCACACATGATGGCTGGACTTAAGTGTGTGCTCTGAAGCCTGCAAAGACTGCCGTGCAATCGCCTTACTTAAGTGGTAAGCTAACAGGGGGACTAGTTGAGAGATAGTTAAGGAGCAAGGCTGATGATGAAAGCTTACTGTCTCATTTTGTTCCCACCCCAAGGAAGTTAGTTTTTCAATAGTTGTGCATTTCATACATGAAATTCAATTTCCCGTTGTCTTGCAGGAATGACACCAAGGAAGATGTGTTTGTCCATCAGGTAAGATTTTCCTGGAACCGAAAGGTGATTACCTCTGAAACTTACTGTGCATGACCTGTGTATGGAGGATTTAACCAGTGAAAGAGCCTCATGTTCTCCAAGACCTGTTACTTGAACACAACTGTTTCTTGCTATTGGATTACAAGCAGAGGCTGGTTGCAGTTGGGGGTTTGAATATCCATGTTCATCTGTCTGAGGACAGGAGATATACGGGGTTCAGTGGGCTGGTGATGTGTGGTGATGGGAGTCGTGCTGGCTGCAGGTACACTTGGCTGGCCTGGGGGGAACTGTTTGAAGTCCAGTTAAGTTGCCTTGTGAATTCATATAGGTGTTAAGTAAGCACAGGGAAATAAATTAAAAGCTTGCAGCAGGGAGAGGAATTACTTGACCTGTAATAGGGATGAAGTGGCAGTGAAGATTGTTTGGTGTATTTTTTAGGCAAAACTTGTACAGAATTTATTGCTTCAGGCTTTCAGTGAAAGTCTGCAAACATTTTAATGGGCACTTTTTCAGCTTAACAAAAATGTCATATCTAAATGTACATGTGGTGAGCATGTAAACCTCTGGAAGCTAGCCCAGGGGGAGACTCTGGACCACACCTGTGGATTATGTCATGGAGCAGGTTGTCCTTAGCTTAATCCTTTGCCCGACTAGTAGGGATGTGATCAGCAGTGTGCTTTTTGCCCTGTCTGTCCTGGGATCTTGTTTTTGGATTCAGCCCACAGAGAGTTATCAGCCGAGTGTGGTTTACCTCTGGCATTTCAGGGTCTGTGGATTGCTCTTTTGTTTGGAGCGAGGGATATACTGCTGGTGTCATAAAAACAAAGGGAGGAGAAAGTAACCCCTGGAAAGTGTTCTGGCTTGAGTTTGGTTTGTCAGCTTTCTGCTTCTTGCTTTTGCTGTGTCTGAATTACCTGCTGTTAATATGCAGAGGCATTTACTTAGAAAAGTCCAGTCTGCAATGGGCAGTGGAGAAAGCCCAGATGGCTCTGCTCTGTCTGTGAGTGAGACAGGAATGTGTACCCTGGAGGAAAGCTTCCAGACTTGAGTACTCGGATACACAGGTGGGGTACGCTGTAGTGACCTTTACTGACAAGTCAGATCTTGGGTATCTCATGAGATATCTCAAGTAACTACTGGCTATGTTTTCTAAAAGCATGATGCTGATTGTGATTGGCTTAAATAATTTTCATAAGACAACACAGTTTTAGGGATCTAACCTGAAAGAAATCAACTTGTTTTAGGAGTTACTGCTGTGCATGCCTTTTCTCATTGCCATTATCAAGCTTGGTGCTGTTAGACTCAGCATTATCAAGCTTGGTGGCTGTTAGACTCAGCTGCTGTTGTAATAAGGCTGAGACTTGTGGGCAAGTTTTTCCATAGGGTTTGTTCCATTTAGAAAAAAAAAAAGTGAAGTTCTGTTGTTGGTATTTTTTTGAAGTGTGGTTATATTTGTATTACTGTTCAGTTAAAGGTTTGATAAGCAGAGTGTGGCTGAGAGTGGGGCATTTTTGACAGATGAGTTAGTCGTCAGTATTTAATCCACTGCTGAATAGCACAGAAAATTCAGTGTTTTCTAGTGATGTAAAGCACAGATACCAAAACAGAGGCTTTTCTGGTGCTGACACCTTGGAAGGGCTCCTCTGTGATGTGTAATAACACATCTAGAGTAGATCTGTATTTAATTGGTAAATGTGGCTGAAGCAGTTCTGTTGGAAGCCTCAGAGGAAGACGTCCCTTGATTTCTGTCCATTGCTGTGTTTAAGTAGCTTAGGCCACATGGGATGTGCTGCAGTGGCAGAGGGCTGGGAATCTGCTCCACTCTGGTCAGGAATACTATGGCCAGCCTGTATTGTGTGAGTTTTTTGGGTCGGTTTGTTTTCAAACTGCTTTTCCAGCTTGCAGACAATGTTGACGGATGTTTCCCGTCAATAGTGAAGCTGTTGCACACTTCAGATAGGCCAGAACTATAGTAATGCAGGTACATTTTATGGCTTCCTGGATTTGCATAGTGGTTTAATTACTTTTTCAGGAGTACAGGTCTTCCTCTTAAGATACTAAATACTGAAATTCCTTAATCCTTTAAAAAAACCTTCGTATATGCTAAGTAGTATTCTCATGCTGTGCCCGTAAATGTAATTCTGCAATGTTCTGTTGTTAGACTGCCATAAAGAAGAATAACCCCAGGAAGTACCTCCGCAGTGTAGGAGATGGAGAGACCGTGGAATTTGATGTGGTTGAGGGAGAAAAGGTAAACACGTCTCTGGGGTGTTGGAGTATGCATGGAAAACCGGGTCTACAGGCTTTGGGGTGGTGCCTGTGGTTTGAGTCAATGCATGATGATATCCAAGGGGGTGAATGCTTTTCATTGCTTGACAATGTGGATGTAAATCATCACTCAGTACTAAATTACATTACGCTAACTGATTTGGTGCTGACTGTTCACCCAACGCCATCCCCACTCTTTAGGGTGCGGAGGCAGCTAATGTTACAGGTCCTGGCGGAGTCCCAGTGCAAGGCAGCAAATATGCAGCAGACCGTAACCATTACAGACGATATCCACGTCGCAGGGGTCCTCCGCGCAACTACCAGCAAAACTACCAGAACAGTGAGAGTGGGGAAAAAAACGAAGGAGCAGAGAACATACCAGAAGGTCAAGCCCAGCAACGCCGTCCCTACCGCAGGCGGCGGTACCCACCTTACTATATGCGTAGGCCCTACGGGCGTCGACCACAGTATTCCAACCCTCCCGTGCAGGGAGAGATAGTGGAGGTAATGGTTGCTGAAACTGGCTTGGGGGCTTTGGACCGGGGTGGTAGGGCACAGTTTTTTATAGATACTTGGGATGGTTCTGATAAAGTGAAACGGGAGCAGAGGTGATTAAGGTGAAGATCTTAATGTTACAGCTTTTAAAAAACAAAGCATGTTTAAACCTTTGTGATTAACTGAAAGAAACACAGATTCTGTGTGGTGTGTACCCTTGTGCCCTGGGACTGCTGCCCACCTTTTACACCTCAGCCTTCACCCAACAGCCCCCATCTTCCTCACAGCCGGACTAGCTGTGGCATGAATGAGCTTTTACATGGGACTGAGATGGTTTTTTGCCTCGTGTCTTGCAGGGTGCTGACAACCAGGGTGCAGGAGAACAAGGCAGACCTGTTAGGCAGAACATGTATCGAGGTTATAGACCACGGTTTCGCAGGTATGATGCAGATCAACTTCCATTTTTAAAAAGCTTGCCTTTTAGCAACAGACACAGAACATGGCGCTGGTCAGATGCTGCACTGTTAAAGCCTAGCTTGACTTTCAGGGGTCCTCCTCGTCAGAGACAACCTAGAGAGGATGGGAACGAAGAAGATAAAGAGAACCAAGGGGACGAGACCCAAAGTCAGCAGCCACCTCAACGTCGGTACCGTCGTAACTTCAACTACCGACGCAGACGCCCAGAGAACCCTAAACCACAAGATGGCAAAGAGACGAAGACAGCCGAACCACCAGCTGAGAACACGTCCGCTCCCGAGGCCGAGCAGGGCGGGGCTGAGTAAATACCGGCTTACCATCTCTACCACCATCCGGGTGCGTGTCCGCAGCTTCTCAAGGGGATGATTTTATGACTGGCTTGTGTTTTCTTTTGACACTTTCCTTGAATTTTTGCCTTTTGAGGTTTGGGCTGGTCTTGTTCATGTTGTAACCAAACTGCCTGCATTTGTGAGCAGGCCTGTAGCACAAAACTTGGGCCGTGGCTGTAGAAGCACAGATTAGTTGGGAGGACTCAGTTACAGGTTATTGTCATTTGTGGAGTTACTACCTGGAAGTGGTACCTTTGAAGTCTTGGCTGTGCTCTGTAGAAATGGTACTTACAGTGGTGCTGGTGCAGTGACTTGAAAGCTGGACAGGACAGGAGAAACATGTCCTGGGGTTTACTCGGCACTGTAAGTATCCGATCAATTGCTGCTTGGTCCTGAAGTGGAAGTGAGTAGCATCAAGACCTCCAGGCATTCATTTATAGAAAGCTGACACAGAATTTGCAGCAGTGTCTCATTAGCAGCTTTTTATCTGAACAAAGTAGTGATGGAAATGCTGGTAGAGATGGTCCTTTTTGTGGAGCAACCAGGATGCCAGTGGCTGGAGCACAGCTGTTCTGGACTAGCTGCTGCTTGTGTGGGTTGTGTAAAGGACAGAGTTACGGCCCTGGTCTTGCTGCAAGGTGGAGTGGCTGTTATGTGGTGTCTGTTTGGTGCCGTCTTATTCTAGACACCACTTCTAATTTGGGAATATATTCATTGCCAGGACTCTTTCTAATTGTTTTGTGCTTTTTCTGGCATCTTCCTTTCCCTTTGTATTTTGCTAGTGTTCCTTTCCCCTTCCTAGTGTGTCCCACTCCTCACTCATTGCCTGGAGGGCAGGCAAAGCAAAACACACATTCAGGCTGCGGTGGGACCAATGCCGTGCAGCCACATTAATGGGATGAGCAGCAACTGCAGGAGCTGGGGGTGGAGAGCAGTGGTCTCAGACTTTCCCCAGTAGGGACTCATTCTTCAAGAGCTTGGGTGCTGCTGGATTTGTGGTGCAGGTGGATTGGTTGCTACCTCCCAAGCCTTGTATCCTGGTGTTCATCTCTGTGGTTCACACCCACTGGTTGAATTCCTCATACCATGGGCTTCAGAGAAACACCATGATGGCTGTTGGTTGCTCTTCTGTTTGTTGAGACTTTGGAGAAGATGAATTGTGATTTCAGTGGTCTGGATGGTGGTGTTCCAAAGCCAGGCACAGGCAGAAATCAGCTCCTCATCCATCTTCTGGAGGTGTTTGGTTGCCCTCATGCCTGCCCACGGGTCACTGCAAGCTCACAACTGTGTCCAGAGCGGTGTGTCCTTGCAGAGCCTGGCTGAGGAGCGGTCTCCAGACAGCCAGGAAGAGGATGGGGGTAGATGAGATTCATTTGTGCTTAAATCCAGTGTCTTGTGCTTCCGGAACCCTCTGCGTTCATTTTGTGTGGATGGTGGCAGTTGTGGTCACGGATGGTGAGGGTCCGGTGGGGTGATGCCAGAGCTGTGGTTGGTAGTTTCTGTGTGTATTTCTGTGTATGAATGTGTCCTGGCAGAGCACACACCCCTGTAACCCTCCTGCCTGATGTAACACCTGCCTGATGGTCCTTTTTCTCTTTTCCAGTTTAGTCATCAAAGAGAAGAGTTAAGAAAGGAAGAAGAAAAGAAAATGAAATTCCAGCAATAAGAAATGAACAAAAGAATTGGAACTGAAGACCTTAAGTGCTTGCTTTTTGCTGTTGACCAGATTACTAGAACTCTCTGCATTGTCTATGCAGCATGGGGTTTTTATTATTTTTACCTAAAGAAGTCTCCTTTTGGAAACGATAAACACGTTTTTTAAAAGTCTGTTTTTTCTCAATATACCTTTAAAGGTTTTTAAATTGTTTCATATCTGGTCAAGTTGAGATTTTTAAGAACCTCATTTTTAATTTGTATGAAATATACACCTGATTTTTTCAAGTCAAACTGCAAGCATCTGTTAATAAAGGTCTTAAAAGAGTTACCTAGTGTGCTTGGTAGTGTTAAACCCACTTTTGTATAAAGAGGGTTAAGTCAGATGTTTATAAAAGGTTTGCTGTATTTCCTTAGGCTGATGGGGTAACACAAAAAAAATCAAGTTAAAAAAAATTAAGTAATTGAGCTCCAGTGCAGTGCATCAGGGGTGTGTCTGTCCCGTGTTTCCTGGAGCTCAGCTCAGCTCTGTCCCTGCTGAAATGGGGTCTCAAAACGGAGGTGTTGTGAAGGTGCTTTAAAAACAAAACAAAAACAAAGAAACAAACAAAAAACCCACCAAAAACAACTCCCCAAATTTGTCCTGGGAGATATGCAGAGCACAGCTGGTCTTGGCTTCTTAGAATGGCTGTGGAAGTGAAGTAAGGGGAGAAAACCTGGGGAAATACAGATTCCTAGCTGGGTCTGAAACCCAGAGCCTCCCAGAGCAACTTCCTGGCTCTGAACATGTCTGGTTTAAGCCCGGGCTCAGCTCTGCCTCCTGCAGCAGCCTCTGACAGCATGGCAGCCTCTGTGGTGACACCACACTGTCACCCTGCTGCCACATGGGTGAAGGAGCCTGGAGATGGCTGCACCTCTCAGCAAAAGCTGGGTGAGCATGGTGGGACTGTTCTTCAATACCGGTTAGGAATGACTGGTAACCAGTGCAGTTGCCACAGCGGGCCACCTGGGGGATGGCCCGATGGCAGCTTTTGAGAGCTTTCCTGGCTGTGCAGAGTGCTCTGTTTTCCCAAGACAGCCTGGGGCTCTTGGGTTTCCTAGTCCCTCCTGACAGCCTATGCCCCTCCTCTAGATACTTCCATCGGCTTTAGTGATCAGATTTCTTCATTCTTCAGGTCGTTGGGGAAAAACTGCTAGCTGTTCAAAGACATTTTTAGTAATTTAATAAATTAGTGTATGCTAATGCTGACAGACTTGCTCCAGTGCTGCAGGATGCAGCAGATACCACAACTGAAGCAGGGAGCAGCAATAAAGCCACAGGTTTGCTGCCTTTCAGCTTGGTGTGAGATCAGAAATGGTGTCCCCATCCTCTTGGGGACAGGGGACTTGAGGGGGACCCTGCAGCTCCTCGGCTGTAGTGGTGGAGGGGTGCATCTTGCTCAGGCTACCAAAGTGCTACTGTGTCTCTTCTGCAGCTTTCTGTGGTGGGAACACGGCAACCCTTGTGGCAACAGCTGATCAGGCTATGGGCCTCATCTGCTGCCTTTTGGGGTCACAAAGCCTGTACTGAGGACCTTCCCTGAGTTGGCCTTTGGGTGGGAAGTAAGGGACGAGTACAAAAGGCTTAAGCAGTCAGCAATTGCCAGGGTGGTGTTGGTAGTTTTGGCTTCTGTTTTGTTTTCATAATGATTTAAAAGCGAAGAAGCATAACACCTCACTTGGAAAACTTTGTTGTTTTCATGTGGGCTTAAAACCCCAGCTTTGCACCATTAGGCTTCAGACAGACCCACCTACTTGTGACTGACCTCTGTGACCAGCATTTCTCCAGTGAGCTCCCCATGACAACATTAATAAAGGTTCCAGCTTTACTCAGTTTTAAATGCAGAGAGGCAGTTTCCAGCAAAGGCTGGTGTGTGAGGGGCCAGGGCCACCAGCCACAGGGAGTCACTGTTGCTCTGTGCAGAAAAAGCTTTCCACGAAATTCCTCCAGTGTCAGAGGAGCTCATTTGCCCTCAGTGTCCCAACAGCTTCCCCAGGGGCATCTTTTCTTAAAGCAACAATTTTCTGGGGTTTATTTTCCTGATGCCTGCCTGGAAGTGGTGGAAAAGCCCTCATCTGTGGGTGGCTTCTGCAGCACCTTTGCTTTTGTGCAGTCCCTGATGGTATAGCTCATGGGGACCCTGCAGTCAGGGCCTTAAAGCAATTGCAGAGATGTCCCAGTATAGGTGATACTGCTTTAATGGGGTCAGGCTGTGTGGAGCGAGTGTCCCACAGCAGAGCTGGGTGAGTGAGGTCCATCACACGCGGGAGTCCATGGTGTACATCTTGCTGGTGGCTGTTCGGCCTTGTGGCTGGGGAAACCTCTGGGGTTGCCAGTGGCTGCTGGGGTCTGTCAGGAAAGAGTTGGACTTCTGTCATGGCCAACAACAGCAGAGGGGCTTGGTGGTGCCGTAGAGTGGGGACACGGCAGGAAAAATGAACCCGGACAACTAGTGCTGTGTGGTCAGCTTCCACCCAGGGGGACCAGTCATAAGGACTGGAGATGGTGTTTGGTGAGGCATCACCTGCCTCGTGTCCCTGGTGGTGGGACAGTCAGGTTTCTGCCAGCACATCCATGTGGCCACTGGCTGAGCCTTTGGCTAGTCACAGTAATACAGCTCCAGCGTGGCCTCTGCTTTGGGTAGACACCAACACACCTTCAAGGTCCCACAGATGTGGATGAAGCATTTTCGCATCCCCTCTAGTGTCCTTATGGGACATACGGGTTCCTCCCTCAGCCCAGTCCTGCCTGGCATGACTGAACCTCCCACACCAAGGGGCCCAGGCCAGACATGAATGGGTTCCCCTTGATTTGGCTGGATCCTCCAATCTAGTCCTTTACCCCGTGTATGTTGCTGCAGGGCAAAAAGCTACTTCAGGTGGGTGACAGGGCAGACTTACCTGTGCAGGCATAGAGGCAGCAGGTTAGCAGGACACATGCCATGAAGCAACCCATCGAGCCAGCCATTCCCAGCCAGCATGACCACCCAAAGTCATAGTGGACTCCCAGGAATATATTGTGAGACACCAGCATGGCCCTCTCCACGTAGACGTCCACTGCATACCACACAGAGCCCACAAGACCCAGGATGCCTAAGGAGGAATGGGACTGGTTAAGAAAGAGCTGTATGTCACCCCCCCCATGCTCCCCAAGATCCTGCTGAGGTGTTGCCCCTAGTTTCCAGTATCCCCCCAACTTCTGTGGGACACGGTCCATCTGCCCCTGAGCTCTCCCAGACACGCACTCCCAATGCCAAGGATGACACCAGCCCCATAGCACATCTTCAGTTTGACACAAGGCTCTTCCTTGAGGAACTTGATGCAGTCGAGCCCAAGGAGCAACAGGGCCAAAGCCAGGCCAGCCAAGAGGTCCGCCGTGATCAGCAGGGTCCGTGTCACCACGATCTTCACTGGGGAAGGAAATAAAATACCAGAATGGGGACTGAAGAATGGTCAGAGCAACTGGTCTCCCTACTCCAGATTGCTACTTGTGTCCCTGCTAAAGTCACCAGTGGCCATGTCCATAGGAGATGTCTACACTGGGGCCTGACAACCCCATGCCTGCCATGAGGCAAGCTGCTCACAAGGCTGTTCAGAAACCCTGCAACAAGACTCAATAAGCACATTGCTAGACCAACCAAACAACTTAAGGTGCACCAATCAGCACCTGTGATGTGGTCACCTACTCAAGACCCTCTTGCACAGGCTTGGACAGATGATGATGTTGTCCAGACTCTCTTTTTCCCTCCAAATTGTGTAGCTGGTGTTTTGAACAGTAAATGTCAATGTACCAGTGAAAAATGCCAGAGCTGCCGTGAGTCACAGCACCAGTGGTGTGCAACGGGACTTCTCTCCTACGAAACTTCTTCTGCAGAGCAGTACCACAGCCCCACTTAGTCTATGCTGACTTCTTGTTCCCTTCTCCACCACCCAAATCTGCATTGTCCCGTGACATCACCCCATACAAGGGTTCTTCTCTGCAGGGCCTGATGTGTCCTCTGCAGGCCAGGAGAAGTCTCCATGCCATGTTCCTCTCCATGAGCCTTGACCAGTGGGAACGGTCCTCACTTCTGCATGCAGCATCAACGGGATTGCAAATCCCACCGTGCAGTGGGGGGCAGGATCTGTGCCTGGGCTCTATACACCAAAACACTTGAGGTGTCACAGCTTCATGGTCTTTCTCCTGCTTGATGACTCCATGGCAGATCTGGCTGAGCCATGGGTTGCTGTACAGGTCGTGCTGATGGGGCAGGAGATCAAGAGAAGCCCTGGGCCTGCTTTGTCAACTGATGAAGGTCAACCCTTTGCAACGAGAATCATCTTCTTGAAAAGGGAAAACTCTTAGCTGTGAACTTAAAAAATGCCTCCAGGCCATGCCAGCTTACCTGGATGGTCGGCCAAAATGGAATCGTACTGGTCACAGGTCCTGACCCCATCCTGCATGTTGGTGACACACTCCCTCCAAAGTCCCCGGCATTTATGACTTACCTGGAAGAAGGAGAAAGACTCAAGCAAAAAGCACCAAACCCCACCCCAGCTCCTCAGGGATGTCCAGCAAGGCAGATCTTCAGGCTTTCACCACCACAGCTGGACATGTTCCAGTGACTCCCTACCCATACTTTGTTCTTGGTCTTCGCAGAGAAATTCTCCAGCATTTCTCCATCTCTCTAATTCTCAAACTCATGCAGAAAGCAGTGGGTTTGTCTCACCATGTCCCCTTTCCAAGCCCACGAAGACATGGTGCAACCTCATGGATATCAAGGCAGACACATTACTCCCTACTCCCTTGAAGATGGCTGCTCTGCTCACCTCCAAGCTGTCATCAGCATTCACCATCCAGCAGTCAGTGCACGTGGCAAGCAGCAGGAAGAGGGTTGAGAGAAGAGCAAGAACAAACGCTGTCATCTGCAAGGCTGCGCTCATGGGGTTACCTGCAAGGGCACAGAGACATCTGCCACCTTTGTTCTGGCCACTTCCCAGGTGGACTGAGAGTCCACCAAAGTGCCACCTAGGCCGGGGTGTCCTCTAGATCCCTATGAGTCATTTGAGACCCATCTCATGGTCCTCCAGAATGCTCTAATACACTTAGCTAAGGTTGGGCCACCAGTTTGCACACAGACATGGCCTTCAGGGTTACACTGTTTGTGCAGTGGAGATCCACCCACATTGACTTGCTCTCTAGCTGTCCTCTCTACCAAACAGACCATCTGAAGTTGGTAACAATTTGTACTTGCCCTTTCTGAATCAAGAGCTGATGGAACCTGGTGCCAAACAACTACTGTTGTCAAAACCTGTGATCTGAGCCTGTGTCTCCTGATCTCCCGTATCTTCTTGAGGCCTCCATCACTGCAGTCATGTGATTTAGTGGAAAGATCACCTACCTTTTCTTGCCTTTTTTTTTTTTTCCTTTCTCCTAGAAAAACAATGAAGTGTTGAAACATCCAGGTTGGAGCACAACCATGTGTCCCATGGAGGTGTCCTAATCTCAGGTGTCAAGCCCAAAGAAAGCATTTCCCATTACAGAGGTTGATGAGGCTGCTGGGGTTTGATGTGCATGTCCTCAGTGCTGCAAAGGTTTTCCAAAGACCCCAAGGGATGCAACCATCTGGTTTCCATCCTTGCCAGCAATGGAAGGACTTTGCAGAGAGGGGAGCTGTGCCCAAGGTACAGGGCAGAGGGCATCGTATCTCCAAAGCCTGGACATGAATCTCACTTTGCTGTGGTATGCAACCTGGATATTAACTATTTTAGCACATGAAGTTGCAAGCCCCGTGACAACCCTTTGGGCAGAGTGTTCCCATGACTGGATGGGTCCCTGAGCCACGTGTGTTAATTATCATCGAGTGATGACTTCTCACCATCCTTGGGTTTGTGACCCTCAGACAGATGTTGCCCACCCTGGCATGGCACAGGCTTCCTTGTGGGGCAGAGGTGAGAAGGAGGGTCATGGTCCTCACAACCCATGAGCAACATCACCCAGCACATCCCCTCTTGGGACACTGCTGGGAGCAGAACTACCACTCATCCTGTCCCTTGGACCATTTCCCTCCGCTTCACTCTAGGATTGTATTTTATTACCAGGCAATCACTTAGACCCAAATTTACAACAAGTTTTTAATTTCCCAGGCTCCCTTCTGAATTAACTCTCTATAACCTTGGGTTTTTTTCAGGAGACTCTGGCTGTTCTGGAGCCTTTGAAGAAAATCTGTTTAGCCATTTGAGTTATATGAGCAATTAAAAGGGAAAAAAAAAATAAAAAAAAGAGAAATGCTTAATCCTGGAGAAAAAAATAACTATAAACCCTAACAGCACCAAAAAGAGTCTCAGGAGGGAAGCGTTACCTTCACCGCAGTCTCATCCTTGCTGGGTTGGGATGATGGCAAAATCTCTTTGTCACCGATGACTTGAGGCTGGGGCTGTGGGTCCTGAAGGCTTTCAAGTGCCGACGGGATTTGATTCTGACCCACCTGCTGGAGCCAGGGAATGCAATGCTTGCCGGAGCCTGCACTGGGCTATTTAAGGTTTTTCCAAGGCACGTCAGATGGGCTTTGTGTTCCCAGGCGTGATGGGCATCCCTGTGGTTATAATGGTAATGGGCTGGAAATGGAGCCTCCTCAAAAATCATCATGTGGGGAAAGCTGTGGGAGCCTGCTGGGAACACTCCCCAGGTGGGGGACTCTGTGTCCTGGGCAAATATCCCACATTTTGTTAATTAGATCTTTTAATTACTGCCTAGGAGTGAGCGGCCTAAGATGGTGGGCCCTCAGGACAGGTGCAAGAGAGTCAGGGGGGTGGGGGTGGGTGAAGAAAGAAGCTAAATGCAAGAGGGAGCATTAAAACCCTTTGGCTGGGAACACGGTCAGTAATTATGACCTTTTTTTTTTTTTTCTTCCCATTACATGGAAAACAAGTGATAACAACTGCAGTGGTTATGGCTCAGAGAACAGCTCCGGTCAGTCCTCAAGGAAGGCTTTGTGGCCCTGGAAAGGGGTACCCCGGCTGACTGGCTCATCTCCTAGACCTTGAGTAAACACATCCCTATTTCATAGAATCCCAGGCTGGTTTGGGTGGGAAGGGACCTTTCAAGGTCACCTTGTCCAACCCCCTGCAGGGAGCAGGGCCATCTGCAACCAGAGCAGGGTGCTCAGAGCCCCGGCCACCTCCCCTGCAAT
>JANHFX010017585.1:0-13509 GCA_027560015.1 Chloroceryle amazona | reverse complement strand
CTGGCAAGAAAGGAGGTGGGGGGTTGGGTCAGCAGCTGGCTGGAGATGAGCCAGTGTGTACTCAGGTGGCCAAGGCCACCAGCATCCTGGCTTGTGTCAGCACTGCTGTGGCCAGTGGGACTAGGGCAGGGATTGTCCCCTGGACTGGGCACTGGGGAGGCCACCCCTCGAATCCTGAGTTCAGTTTTGGGCCTCTCACTCCCAGAAGGACATTGAGGGGATGGAGCATGTCCAGAGAAGGATGAAAGCTGGGGAAGGGGCTGGAGCACCAAGTGTGGTGAGGAGTGGCTGAGGAACCTGGGATTGTTCAGCCTGGAGAAAAGGTAGTTCAGGTAAGACCTGAATCTTCTTCACAAGGGCTGTCAAGGCCTGTCCCAGGCTGCCCAGGGCAGTGGTGGAGTCCCTGTTCCTGGAGGGGTTTCAAAGCCGTGGTGCTGAGGGACATGGCTTAGTTATGACCTGGGAGTGCTGAGTTAATGGTTGGACTGGATGAGCTTCAAGGTCTCTTCCAGCCAGAACAATTCAATGATTCTACAATTTCCCTCAGCATTGTATGTCCTCAGTGTGGGCAGCCAGCTGGGCATTCTGTCCTTGTCACCCTTTGGGGGGCTGCTGTGCTCTTTTGGCTCTACAGCATGTCTGTGCTCAGTTCCCCTGTCCTGCTATGAGCTCACCCCAGCGGCAGGAGTTTGTGGTTTGGGTTCTTGTTTCCTGCTGGGGTTCTGCCATTGTCTACGTGAAGCGCAGCTTTTGTTGCGTGCTTGGATGTGAAATAGATGGAGAGTTGGGAAAAATAATTTTGAGTAGTTTGAAACACTGACACTCAATAGATCAGGGGGACGCACATGGTGCTCAGAGCGCCTTTGAAGTTCAGAGAAATATTGTTTGTTCTGGGATCAAACTTTTTATTTAAAAAAAGAAAACAAAGAACCCTCAGTTCTTTTGAGGACTTTGGAACAGCTCAAGATATTACTGGGAAATATGACATAACCTAAGCAGGACCAGGGAAGCCCTTGGAGGCTGTAAATGACCATTCAAATATTTAGAGGCTCTAAATCCATTATGTGTGATGAATTTTTTAAGAAAAGAAAGCATTTTGAGGAAGTTTTGTGCTTGCTTAGGTCAATAGTTGGAGGATCGTTGTGCAGCCTCCTAGGCTTTGGTCAGGTAAGTGCTTGGAATTTTATCTGAGCCTCATTTAAGCCTTATCTCAAAAGCCCATTTAAAGAAGTATTTATTTAGGATTGCAGTTAACTTTTGCTTAATCTTACTTTTCTCTTTGTGCCTGATTATGAGGGAGAATAACTTCTTAGTCCCACGTGCCTTAACAAGAACACTTCTTTTGATCTCGCTCTGTTTACTTTGTCCCTACGACAGGTTCTCACAGTCTGTAATGTTTCAGGTGAAATTATGCTCAAGGTTTAAACTCCCATTTAACTTCAGAGAAATCTCTGTAGGATTGTCGGCACGGTTTTAGATGTGACACCTTTTGAAAGTGGCACTTCTTGCCCAGCTTGTCACAAAGTCCCTTTCAAAGCCGGTTCTCTAAGCTCAAGCACCTCAAGTGAAACGCTCTCAACAGCCTGGCTGTGAGCTGGGGCCACTGAAGCCTCTGAGCTTTGTTAGCTAACGCACCCTGTCGTTATCAGCTTTTTGCAGAGGGAAGGAAAGATGGAAAGTAATGCGGTGTTACTGGAATCCAAGTCCTCGCCCATCAACCTGCTGAACGAAATGCATCAGCTGCGTCTCCTGGGCCACCTCTGCGATGTGACAGTCAGCGTGGAGTACCAAGGCGTCCGCGCGGAGTTCGTGGCTCACAAGGCCGTGCTGGCGGCAACAAGCAAGTTTTTCAAGGAGGTGTTCCTCAATGAGAAGGATGTGGATGGCCTGAGGAGCAACGTGTACTTGAATGAGGTCCAGGTTGCTGATTTTGCTTCGTTTCTTGAGTTTGTCTACACGGCCAAGGTAGAAGTGGAAGAAGACAGAGTGCAGCGTATGCTCGAAATAGCTGAAAAGCTGAAGTGTTTGGATCTCTCAGAAACATGCTTTCAATTAAAGAAGCAGATGCTGGAGTCGGTGCTGTTGGAGCTGCAGAACTTCTCTGAGTCGCAGACCTCTGAGGAGGCAAGCGCTGCCCAACCAAGTGCCTCACTCGAGTCCAAAGCGGTTGCTGTGGCAGAAGCTGACCGGACGGGCTGTCCTCCTGCTCCTTCAGATTCCCCAGCAGGCAGGCCCAGCAGCGGAGCATCTCCTGAGGTGCCCGCTACCAAACCCAAAGATAAAATGGACAAAAAGAAGGACACACTGAAGCCTCCTTATGCCAAAATCAGGAGGGCAAGCGGGAGGCTGGCCGGGAGGAAGGTGTTTGTGGAAATCCCAAAGAAGAAATACACAAGGCGGTTGAGGGAGCAGCAGAAGAATGCAGAGGCTGCTGCCGAAGAAAACACATGTCCTCAAGAGCAGGAGATGCACGATACTGAGAGGGAGGAGGAGCCAGCAGAGAACAACGTCAAACCTGAAACTGAAGAAGGCGATGGTGACTTCGAGTCAGAAGAAAGCCTGAAGAAATCCGAGGAGGATAAAAAGAAGCGAGGCAGTAACTTCAAGTGCAGCACGTGTGAGAAGGAGTTCCTGTATGAGAAGAGTTTCCTCAAGCATGTCAAGCACAGCCACGGCATCGCAGCCGAGATCGTTTATCGGTGCGAAACCTGCAGCCAGACCTTTGCCAACCGGTGCAACCTCAAAAGCCACCAGCGCCACGTCCACAGCAGCGAGCGCCACTTCCCTTGTGAGCTCTGCGGTAAGAAGTTCAAGCGGAAGAAGGACGTCAAGAGGCACATTCTCCAGGTTCATGAGGGTGGTGGGGAGCGTCATCAGTGCCAACAGTGTGGAAAGGGGTTGAGCTCCAAAACTGCCTTGAGGCTTCATGAAAGGACGCATACAGGCGACAAGCCTTATGGGTGCACAGAGTGTGAGGCTAAATTTTCTCAGCCTTCTGCACTTAAAACGCACATGAGGTATGAACGGACTTAACTGGCCTTCTTAGATTCTGGGGGGAGAAGCGGAATCCCCTGGAGCACACCTTGAGCCTTCAAGTGACATGGGGGATATAAAACATGACTGACTCCAAAGTGTCCGTATTTCCTCCTTTTTTTTTTTTTTTTTTTATTCTGAGCTTTTTCTTCCTGCTTTTCAGGTTAAAGGAGCTGCTGTGATTTTTCTTTCAGACAAAGCAGAAGTGCGTGGGTGCCTCAGTGATCTTTTCTCATGGGAGGAGATGGCTCACATGAGAAAAGCAACCCCAGCACCAGATTAATCTGTAAGATTAGGCCTGTAATTATTTCAGCTTCTTTGGTGCCTCTTTATATTCAGTGGAATAACATTATGTGTTAAGTATGAAAATATTCTAAAGAAATTTGGCCTCCTCTTAAATTGAAGAATGGCAGATTTGGGTGCTAAGTGCGGGAAACAGCCAACATATGACTAGAGGCTGGCACGTCACCACCTGGAGGTGAATGAAGGTCCCAGGACACCCCCGCATCTTCCAGATGGTGGAACCGGTCAATAGCGAGACCCAGAGGTGGAGGTGCCAACGCACGGTCTTGAAAAGCTCAGGGGCAAAGATGAGTTTTATCAAGGCAAAAATTGTAGGTGTCAAGGGCTTTGATCACTTTGCAATTATTTTTTTTTTGGCTTAAGTGGAGCTCCTCCTCCATTGCCACCGAGCTGGTTGAACGCTGGAAGCTCAGTGCTGTCTGAACTTGGGTGTCCTGACAGACTAGGGTGAGAATTGCCCATCTTTTTGCATTTATTTTTACATCTACACTTCTCCTGCTGCTGCAATGTCATGAAAACCAGCCTCTCTTGGCCGTGTTCCTGCAGTGCTGTTCAAAATAGCCCCGAAGCACACAGGAGCTCAAAAATTAAGCTACAATTTAACCTGAAATAGTGGTTTGGGCAGCAGAAAATCTAAGGTGCCCTCACTGCCTTCTAAAAGGTGCCAAAGTCCCACACAGACCTGCGGTCACTCTTCAGAGAGCATGAAGACCGCCTGCTAAGGGAACAAGGTGATACCTCAGTGCGCTAACGTGGCTTTCTCGTTTCAGGATCCATACTGGTGAAAAACCTTTTGTCTGTGATGAGTGTGGGGCCAGGTTCACCCAGAATCACATGCTCATATATCACAAGCGATGTCACACAGGTAAGGCTTCGTGTTATGATGCGCTGCCTGTAGGAGGAAGCCTGCTCAGAAACGAGGAGATCTTTTCACCCAGAAAATGCTTTTTTTTGTCATCATTTTTTAGTTAAAATCGGATATTCTCATCCCTAGCCACATTTTACTGAGGACAGTTCCCACAGGTAGATAGGCAGGGAGTTAAATGATAGTGAAATGCCATTACAAGAATGTTTTTTTAGATCTCAAGAGTGGTCTGATGTTTAATTGTCCTCTTTGCCCTCGCTGCAGGGGAACGGCCCTTCATGTGCGAGACCTGCGGGAAGAGCTTTGCCTCTAAGGAGTACTTGAAGCACCACAACCGGATCCACACTGGATCCAAACCCTTCAAATGTGAGGTTTGCTTCAGGACCTTTGCACAGCGGAACTCGCTCTACCAGCACATCAAAGTGCACACAGGTACAAGGGGCTTTTTTGGTTTTGGCTTGAAACCACCATTTAAAGGTGTAGAGGTCCCAGTTGCTCCCTTCAGAGGATGAATTTCTTCGTGAGGATTTCCCAAGGTTTTAATTCTTACCCTGTGCATGTTTTGGTCCTTTCACCCACTCCCCTTCTCCTGGTACTGCTCCAAGTTACAGGATTTCTCTCAAATACTGGGACGGGACTTTAGTTGCGAGTGGAAAATAGACATAAATAAACTGGGGAGGCTTCTGTGGTCATAAAGCTTGGTGTGGGCTGTGGGCTGTGGTCTGGGAATGCTGACATCACTGCTTTCACTTTCCGCTTGCAGGCGAGCGGCCCTACTGCTGCGACCAGTGCGGGAAGCAGTTCACTCAGCTGAACGCGCTGCAGCGGCACCACCGCATCCACACCGGGGAGAAGCCCTTCATGTGCAATGCCTGTGGCCGCACCTTCACTGACAAGTCCACCCTCCGGCGCCACACCTCTGTAAGGACCTGTGCTGCCTGGTCACTCTCCAGCCTTTCTTCCTTGCCACGTGTCAGCTTGGCAGGTTCTGTGCAGTCATCACGTGTTCAACCTTCTGTGTTTTTTTGTTTTGTTTTTGTTTTTCAGATACATGATAAAAACACACCCTGGAAGTCCTTCCTTGTCATCGTTGAAGGAGCATCGAAGAACAGCAAAGGTCACAAAATGGAGCTTCCTGATGAAGAATATGACTTGTCGCCTAAAATTCCAGAGAAGCTGCTGTCCTTCTCGGAGAACGGCCGCTACCAAAGCCTCACGGCTGTGCCAGGGAGCATCACTGCACTGCATGATAATGTCTCTGCTGCCAGCATAGACTGTAAGTCCACTGGGACCCCAGGGCCACAGGAAGCCCTCATGGCCACCACTCTGAGTGAGCTGACAGTGCTCCATGCACAGACGGACCCTGGTCAGCCACAGCTTCACGCACTGGTCAATATGGAATGATTTGGATTGTGATAGCCGGTTTAGGCCGTGCCCTTTGTATAGCTCTTGGACTTTGCCAATAACCTGCTGTGGGCACTAGGGAAGCAGGGCCAGAGGGGAAAGACTTGCTGGATCTCCAGAATATCCTTCACAAAATCATTAATTGGTACAGCTCCATCTCTTGAAGGTGGGGCAGAGAAACACCACACTGGGGAGGGGGCATTGGAGGTGGAATTGCTGGGGACTTTATTCCCTACGGAGAAAAGGTGAAGAGACCAAAATATCTCTTGTGAAAAGCTCTGTGAGAAGTGATACTTCGGCTGTGCTGGAAAAGCTCCTGTAGAAGGACACTTCATGGGCATTTTCCTTTTACATTGTCACTATGGAAGTTGTTCCCTGATGGTTCAGGCAGGTCAGCACTTAACCAGCCTACTTTAATTTTAATTAAGGAATAATTCAGCAGGAAGAGTGAGCTACTGCTTTGCTGTTGAGTTGCTACAGCTAATTCCAGTGATGCCAGAGTCTCCAGAGGTATGTTCAGTCACCAACAGGAGGCAGTCAGGGTTCTGTTGATTAATGGCTTAAAATTATGCAAGTAAGTTAAAAACATACTGGACTGTTGGCAGGATTTTGGTCTTTTTTTCCCCAAATTTTGAATATTTGGTATGTGGAATGGGAGTGGAACCTGAGTGGCTGCTTCAGGGTGGTGTGGATTTAACTGTCCCAGGGTGGTGCTGAGTAGTTCCACAGTTTTCTCATCTCGGGCTGCAAGAAAAGCTTTCTGCAAGGTGAAAGGTGAGCACAATAAAGCCTCATTAGGGCTGTTCTAAGGCTGAGGGGTTGGCAAAGCACTAACACCACCTTGACTGTGGCACAGAGCTATTTTTGAGCCCTCAAAGGGATGTCTGAGGTGTTACTGTGGAGTCAGAATCTCTAGAAAGGGAATTTCTTTTAAGAGCATGTTTCCAAGAGGTTGTATTTCAGTATTCATGCCTGCTGTTCCTGCTGAAGCTTGGTGTCCCTGTTGTAAAGAGGGTGTAGATACATTGAAAGTCTGAGCGATAGTACCTGTAGCTGGGGAAACTTTTGTACTCTGTGACTGTGAGTTACCCATACAAACTGTTCTTATTAAAATAACCAAACTCTTCCAGTGACTTCATGGTGGTTTTGAAACATTCCCTCACTGCCAAGAAGGGGGTAAGTCCTAACTCAGGTCCTGTCGCATAACAGGCAGGGAAGTGGTGTGAAATGATAACAGCTATTCACCCTTGGGCTGTCCCTTTAGGAGATCACCCCACCCCAGAGGAAGTGGGGCACAGATGGGCTTTTTGTGTCACATCCCCCAAGCTTTCTGTCAGCACTTCCCAGGAAAAGAACATTTATTGCAACTCGTGGACATAATTTTCACTTTATTCATGTACAGATTCACACAAAACATATTCTTGCTAAGGCCATTTCATGAGGAAGTTGTCACTGTACAGAGTTGGGGAGGGGGGGAACACAGCAGAGTGGCAGGTTGGCTGCATCACACTGTCACAAGTGACCACTGGTAACACTGGAGGAGATGCTGTAGCCTATGGACACGGCCTGAATGGTTTGGGGGTAACGGTATTGCTCCAACAGACCCCACACAGCCCAATGGATTGGGGCCCCACAGTCCATGAAAAATAAGTGACCACAGATGTTGTTCAAAACAACAAAAAAGTACTAAATTTGGCAGGTAGCAGGAGCAGCTTTTGGTTTTCTTTTCTGTAAGCCAGCAGTAAAGTAGCACTGCAAGAGAACTAAACCCTTCAGAACAAACTGTTCTGAATAATCCAATAAATACATAAAAAGAAACAAAAGTGCAAAAAAGCAGGATTTTGGTCACCAGAAACCACCACTGCATTGTAGGCAATGTCCGCCAAAGCTGCCGGTGCTGTTTGTGCCACAGAAAAAGCTGTTGTGCCAAATAAAGCAGCTAATTAATGACTTTTTAATTCTTTGAACAGCTGAAAATATCTTCATTGGAGCAAAATAACCAAGCAATGACTTGTGCGGGCTCCCACCTCCTCTTTATGCACATGAAGTAAGAGGTGCCCAGTTCACCATAGCCCTGTGCCAAGGAGCAGGGGATGCAGACATTTTCCAACACATTTCCTACAACGACTGCAGGAATTTTTAACTCTACCTCTTTTCAAAGCAAACTCACTTCCCATTGCCCAGCTGCTGCCAACAAGGTGGCTGTGGAACAGCGAGTCTCAGTCAAGGCTTTTGCACTTCACGGGGGTGGCAATAAAATCATAGAAAAATAGATTATAACCCAGGTCATGTCATCTTGGGGTAGGTGGGAGGGGCTGCACCCCAAAATCAAGTGGAAAGGGAGACCCAAAATCACGGAGGAGCCTCATGTTTTGTATTTCATTCTGAAATACAAACAACAGAGACTGATACGGCTCGACCCACGATAGTGGGGGACAAGTGGGAGCTGCAAGTGCAGCTAGGGCTTCACCAGCACCCAAACCCCAGGGTTTCTGCCCCAAGTGCTGGTTCCATCTCAGCATGACTTGCCAGTGCCACCCCAGCAGCGCTGCTCCTCCTCTAGCCGTGATGTCACGCCAGGGAGCAGGGAGCTAAAGAAACAGGCGGGTTGTTGGGTCTGGGAGCAACGGGAAGGAAGAGCGGGAGGGGAGGGGGGAGTGGATCCTGCGGTGTCCTCAGCGGTGATGCACAACGGGTTGCTGAGGCTGCGCCCATGTCACTTCAGGTCCCCATCCCCCTCGCCTTGGATGGACTTCTTGATGCGCAGCAACATGGTGGTGAGCCACTGGTCCAGCCGTGAGATTGAGTCAAACTCCTTCACCTGGCAGAAAAAACACACGACAAACTGCGGTCAGTAGAAGTACTTGAAAGCCAAGGAGGAGGTGGCAGACGAGCACTGGGAGCTCAGGCACCACCTGCGCCGACGTCTCCACTTCTGCCCACAGGACATTACAAATAGAATCGATCAGAATAGACCAGAATAGAAACAATTAGTGACTAGAATTGATTAGAATTGAATCTGTTAGAAACAATTAGAAATGAACTATTAGAATCTATCAGATGAGGTTAGAGTCTTATAGATTAGAATACAGGAGACCAGAGTAGGAGAATCTGTTAGAACCTGTCAGAATCCATTAGAAGTTATTAGAATCTGACAGTCATTACAATCTGACCATCTATTAGACTGACAGACTCGATTAGAACCTGTCAGAATCCATTAGACTGTTAGAGTCCTTCAGAACTGGTTAGAATCTACAGGAATTCTAACGATCTATTAGAAACTCCTACATTCAAATAGATTCTAAGAGGGTTCTACGAGAACAGAAAGGAGAAGGGGGAAGATGGAAGGGGAAGGGGCAGAAGAGGAAGGAAATGGGAGGGGGAAGGGAAAGTCTGGTAAAGGGGACAAAGGGGTGGAAGGGGAGGATGAGAAAAGGGATGGGGAGAGAAGGAAGGGAAAAGAGAAGAGGGGAGAAAGGCACAGGGAAGACTGGAGAAAGGGAGAGGGAAGGGTGAAGAAGGAGAAGTAAGAAAGGGGGGAGAAGGGGAAAAGGCAGAAGGGAAGGGGGGGGGGAAGAGGGGGGAAAGGGGGGGGAGGAAGAGGGGGGGGGGGGGGGGGGAGGGGGGGAAGGGGGGAGGAAGAGGGGGGGGGGGGAAGGGAAGGGGAGGAGGGGGAGGGGGGGGGGAAGCAGGGTAGATGAAAATAAAG
Organism: Chloroceryle amazona; assembly: GCA_027560015.1. Taxonomy (NCBI): domain Eukaryota; kingdom Metazoa; phylum Chordata; class Aves; order Coraciiformes; family Cerylidae; genus Chloroceryle; species Chloroceryle amazona. The sequence continues at coordinate 4,195 of JANHFX010017585.1, read as the reverse complement.
ACAAGATTAGCATAAAATTGAATACATATAGCTCAGAGTTGAATAAATCCCCTCCAGGCAGCATCAGGCCCTGCAGCACACCCCATCAGGCTCCCACTTTCCCCCTCCCTGTTCAACTGGGCCTTTAATGCCTAACAAACTGGGAATTTTGGGCCCCGGAAGAAGAAGAAGAGAGAGAAAAAACCCTAAACAAAAACCCATAAAGGAACAAGCACTAGCCAGGAGCATGCCTGAGCTCCTGCCCTCTGCCCACTTACCGCCTCGGTGTACGCCTCGCTGTTCTGCTCCTCATGGGCTTCCAGCAGTTTCTAGGAGAAGACCATTCACAATGAGGAGCTGCTCCATTACTGGGTGCTCCCACATGGGGAGCGACCTTTGTGACCACTTCCAACCACTTGCCCTCAACACAGAATTTGGGTTGTTTTTTTGGTTTTGTTGTTTGTTTGTTGTTTTTTTGTTTTTTAATGAGTTAAAAATAATCATAATCATTGAGCTGCAGCTGCTTCCACGTGGTGGGCATAAACCCAAGGCAAAGCAGGTCTGACTACACTCAAACCTTCAAGTGAGCAACTAAATTGACGGCAAGACGAGAGAAGCATCAAGTGGAGAGCAGGACACAACTGTTTTCATGCTGGCTGTACTCACTTTCAATAGCTTGCACTCCCGAGAGTCTGTGAACGCAGGGAACATCTCTTCATACTTCTCAAGCGCGAGCTGCAAGAGAGCAGAAAACCTCATGCTCACCTCCTGCTAAACCACTCACATTTGATTTTTCCCTTCCAAGCCCTAAAACCACATGGAGAGCTTGAGAAAGTCTTCCCAGTCAATTCCAGAGCAAGATTCCCAGTAAATCCCAGCTGGACTTTATTCAACAGCCCCATCAATGCCCACACACTCAAGAACGTGCCTGGGCCAGCCAAGGTTGGTTAAGAGGGATGTGAAAGTTTGGGGGCAAGGGTTCCAAGGCCACCGACCTTGGCATTCAGCTCATCCACAATGAAGTGGCAAAGAGCAGCTTTGAAGAAATACTCTTTGGCGCTGTACTTGAGCAAAGGATTGTCCATCGTGTTCGTTCCCACCTAAGTGTGAAAAGAGGCCAGCAGTTAGGGCAAAAAAAAGTGTCACTGGAGCTGAAAAGCACGACAGCTGATTAAAATAAAATTAAAATAAAATTTATGCTCACACACAACGTTTTTAGGGAGGTTCTGCACATCCTCACCTGCTCATAGATCTCTATGGCCTTCTGGTACTGTTCCAGCTGTGCCGCATAGGCTGCCACCTTCAGCAGACACTTGTTGGCCGAGCTACAACCAATTATAGTGGTAATTAATTGGGTCCTGGGGACAAGAAATATCCATGCCCTGGGACCTCCAAGCGCTCAGTGTAGATAAAAGTGGGACCTAAATGCTGTAAGTTAGGGAAATTTTTAACAGCCAAAATTAACAGCTATAGAAAGGCCAGAAGCCCTCTGGCTCAGCACAGACTTGGCACCGGATACTGATCAACCCCTCCCTCCATGCTTCCTCCCCACCCCACACCAGACAGGCCAGCAGGATGAGACCCCTGCACCACAACCTCAGCAGGACCTGGCCATCCCACCAAAGGCCGCTCCAGAAGAGGGTGGTTGGTGAATTGCGGAAGCGCGCGAGGCTGGTGAGGACAGCCCCCAGGCGCATAGGGCCAGTGAGGACAAGCCCCCCTCCCCAGAGGTGAATCTCTTCCAAAGGCCACTTGCCTGTTGGATTCCTCTCCCTTGTAGTAGTCGGCAGCCTGCTCGTAGTGGGCAATCGCCTGAGACACAGAGAGATGGGAATCAAGCAGAGATGAAGCAGCAAAGGATTCTCTAGAAATAACATCTAGAAATCATCACTTTGGGCTCGCCAAACTCAAAGCAGAAGGTCTGCAGCCAGCTGAGCTGCTGCAGGACTCCTGCACAGGGCTCACAGCCACCAGAAAGGGTCAGGGCTCAGCTTTGAGGTAGAAGTAACAGCAGCCTCCTCTGGGTGCCACAAAAAATAAAACTATTAAATAAATAAAGCTATAAAACTGCCCCCACAACCTCCCCCAAAGGATTTTCAAATGGAAGAAAAGCTGAGGAAGGGTCTAGAGCACAAGTCTTATGAGAAGCAACTGAGGGACCTGGGTGTGTTCAGCCTGAAGAACTCTTTAATAACTCCCTGAGAGGATGGAGCCAGGTGGGGTTAGTCTCTTCTCCCAGGGAATAAGAGTAGCCAGCCTCAAGCTGCACCACGAGACGTTTAGGTTGGACATGAGGAACCATTTCTCCCTGCAAGGGCTGTCCAGCAGCACCATTACCTTTTCAATGTCCACCAGCTCGGCCTCGTAGATCTCGGCGATGGTGATGTGGTGCTTGGCAGCGATGGTGAATCGCCCCTAGAGAAGGTAGAGGCTGCACGTGAGAGGGACAGGGGCTCCCCCTCCGCCCAGCACTTACACACGCGGCGGCTCCCGAGCTGCAGTTCTCCCGGCAGCTTCTTACCATGTCAGTGTAGATATCGATAGCTGCGTTTAAGCAGTTGATGGCCTCTGCAGCATGAGTGGTCAGGAAAAATGACAGTCAGCCAGTGTCTCACACTGCCCACCCTGAGACCACCCCCACTCCAAAAAACATCTCTCCAGAAGGTTTCTCCTCACCAGATGCACACCAGCTTCTCTCATCTGATCATATTTATGCACCTTTGGGTGTTTTCCTGTTATAAACCAGCCCTGAGTTAGTTTCTTCAGCCCCCCAGCAGAGGAAAAAAAGGGTGAGACTGATGGGTCTCCAACCCCTCCACTCAGGTCAGGGGAATCAGAAGTCTTCCAGAAAACTCTTTACAGACAGATTTAAAGGGTCCAGATCCTTTATCCTCATCCCATTAAAGGTCAGTCCGTGTACCGCCCACCTCTCCTCTGCCCGCCTGGGAATGGGGCTGGGGCTCAGGGCAGACATCCCGCTCAATCCAGACCCACAGCCTGCCTTCAATATTCCCTCAGCAGCAAGAACGTCTCCAAAGCCAAGATGAATCAGGAAGGAAGCTACTGTGGGGCACAGTCTCATGCCCAACACCCAGGACCACCTAGAGATGCCACCTCAACACATGACAGACCAATCCCAAGGCAATGCTCACACCATCTGCTAGCCTGTTCAGCTAGGATCTGCAGCCACACAAAGCTGGTGGCTACCAAAAGCCTCCTCAGGGCCACCTCCTTCACCATGGAGCAGCTCAGTGGGACAGCAATGTCTGCTTTCACTCCCCTTACCTTGTGGATCCGCTTTCTTGTAGGCGTTTCCGGCATCCACAAAGCTGGTGGCCGAGTCGTGCTTGCTCTGCAGCTGCATGTGCAGCTTGGCTGCCTGGCAGAACGCGTTCCCTGCGGCTGCAGGAGAAGCCAAGATCAGTGCCATGAACCCCTCCGGATGGGGAACATTCAGGTCACCCCTCTTCTGCCCAGTATTTAAATCATCGTAGGGTCAGGATTTGCATCACCACAGGGACCATCCCCATGGAAACGGACTGGAAAGTAAAACTCCCACCACAGTAACTGTCAGGAAAGTGCTCGCTCTACTCACCGCTCCAGTTCTTGGCGATCTTGAACATGTTGGCAGCCCTGGTGTACATCTCACAGGCTTCCTCCACCCTTGTGTTGCCCCTGAAAGGCAGCAAGAGACAAAAGTTGCTCCTGAAATGGAAGTTCAGGTGGTTTTATTTTTGTACATTCTTAAAGAGTTTGGAGCCTGGAGCAAAGCCCCACCTGCTCCTTGACTTGGCTTTGAGTTAGTTCCTAAGAGGCACTCAGCAAAACCAAAAAATTTAGCACCTGAAAAAAAAACAAACCATAGCATTTGGGAAATGTCAAACAAACCCAAATTAAGAGATGCTGCACAACCTCCTGCTAAAAAACACCTCCACAAGCCAAACCGGTGGGTGTAGCAGCAGAACTCAGCTCCCTGAACAGGACGATTAACAATACGTTTATCTCCAGGAAAATTAAGCGTTTTTGTTAACCAAATGCAGATTTCCTCTCGGTGCCGCCCTCTGCAGCGCACACTCCCACTGACCTGGGAAGCGCTGCAGCGCTGGAGATGACAACATTTATTAGCGACAGGATTTTTTCCCCTTTTTCTTCTCCTGGCAGATGAATTTGATTTCTAAGCACAGGTGGGGGTTTTTTGGACCGCTCCTCACCCTTG
>JANHFX010017579.1:0-21373 GCA_027560015.1 Chloroceryle amazona | reverse complement strand
CTGGCACCTCCCCGGACCCCCCGCACCCGCTTCCTCTCCCGGACCCCTGCTCTCCCGCACTCCCTGTACGCTGCATCCCCTGCACGACTCCGGATCCCCGAGCCCTCCGAACCTCCTTCCTCTCCCCGACCCCCACCCACCCTGCACGGCCACATCCCCCGCACCTCCGACCCTCTTTCCCTACCGGATCCCCTTCCCCGCTCTGACACCCTCCCAGCCGCATCCCTCGCCCGTTCCACCGGACCTTCCAGACTCCCTTCCCCTCCTGGGTCCCCAGCCCTCTCATCCCCTTGCCTTCCCGCATCCTACCCCTCCCGGGCCCCCGTTCTTCCCGGATCTCCCTGCCACCCGGGACCGCTCTCCTTTCCCGGCCCCCCCCTGTTTTCCCGGCTCTCCATCCTCCCGATCCCCTGCCGTCCCAGCACCTCTGCCTTTCCAGCCTTTCCCCGCCCGCATCCCCCTTTTTCTCCCAAACCTCTTTCCAGTCCCAAAGTGCCCCTCCCGCATCCCCTGCCCTTCCCGGGACCCCCTGCACCCTAACCCACCCCTCTCCATTCCCCTTCGCACCCCCTGGCAGCCTTCCCCTCGCATCACTCCGGCGAGTTTTGCTTCCCGGCCGCCGCCTTCCCTCGGGGGGAGCCGGATCTCTCCACCGCCCCCTCCTACCCCCGGAGGGAGGGGAGCGGGGTTTCGGGGCCGGGGGGGGGACACACCGGGGACCGAGTCCGCCTCCCGGTCGAGCGCCCTGGCTGTGGGTTGGCAGCCTCCGCGGTGGAAAAGCAGCTGCCCCACAGGAGCCGGTGGGTTTGCTGGGTCCTACCCCTGGAAGCCTCCATGTTGTCCCCTATTTCCAGTCGTACCTCCTCCCCCCCCCCGGTTCAGGGAATGATCTTCTCCAAGTGCCGTGACCCACTTTGCCTTAGACGATTCGTGTCGCGCCAAGACGCAAGCAGATTCTCCTCCAGAAGATGCCCCTGGAGGGATGGAGGCACCCTATGCCCCTCTCCCAAATTTTTATCCCCAGGAGTTTGGTATTTTGTAGGTTGAATGGCATTTCTGTGGATAGCCAGCAAGTAGATAGGTGTGTACTTCTTGAACAGCAACATTATAGAAGAGACTTCTTTTTTCTCGGTGTTTTAAAAGTAAACAAAACTTTTGTGTGGTTCACATGCTTAATTTCACTTACAGACTCTTTTCTCTACATTCCCTCCTTGTACCCAAGTAGTATTAATTTTATTGCCTGCATATGAATTGAATTCACTGATTGGCATCTAGTCATGCTTAGGGAAAAACCAAACCAAACTCCTGTAAATAGCTAACAGAATTTATTTGGGAGCAACTGTGAGGAATGATCATATATTTACAAATACACTTGGAGTAATGATTTAAAAAGAAATACACTCCCAACGTCTGGGAAGCAGTGTGGAGGTTTCGGTGACAGTCAAACGCACTTGTTCCCACTGGTGCTGAGTCCAGGAGTTGTCTGAGAAGGATGCAGAAGGGTTAAGGCTCCTGGATTTGAGCTGGGAAGAGGCAATGAAGAGAAGGAGCTGGGCAGGAATGTTAAGAAAGCCCCCCGTGTTTTAATCATGTGATGTTTGAGGTTGTGTGGGGGTGAATCTAAAAGATGTCTTCACCTACCAGGAGCCCACCTGGAGTCGGGGTTCCTGGCACTTCTGGACATCGGATGATAAAAGGCTCCTTTTGCACAGAGGTGCCAACAATTTAAGGGAGTGCTGGAAAAAAAATTCCACCTCGTAACACATCTCTTGGGGGTGTGTTAATGAGGTTTAGCTCTGCCACAAGGGTCTGATCTTGAAAAGCCTTAGGCACTGCGAGCGGTTTTGCGCTGCAGCTGCAGGGCCGTGTCTAATGTGCAGTACATTCCCCAGGCATCGAAAGAGGAAGGCCTGACTAAGGATAAATGAGACCTCATCTATTTTTTTTTTTTCTCTATTGGTACAGGAAAGATCAAGTCGTACCGTGTAGAAAAGTGAGTAGGCAAGTTCACGGGAAGCACCTGAAGGTGGCTGCAGAGCGTTCCTGGCTGCGAGCAGCAGCCTGTGCCAGCCGGGCTGCCTCCCACCACCATCCCACTGTGCCCAGCAGCCGATATCGCCGATGGCGATTCCAGCGGCTGCTTGTAAGGATGGGACAGAAAAGTGAAGTATCTTAATGAAAAGTCCTGTAGGAAGGAAACACAACCTGGGAGATAAACATTTTTCTTTTCCTAAAGTTATTGTTGCTGAACTTGTATTTTTCTCCTTTTTTTTTGTGTGTGTGTGTTGTTAGGAACCTTTGACTTCATGATGGAAGGAAACATTCCCCTGACTGTTAGGATCCAAGCTTCTCCCAGCGTGAGGATTTGTCAAGGCTGAGAGACTCTGGATTATCCATAAACCCCTCAAATACACAGCTGCTTTTCTGTCTCCCCATTGTGAGGGATCTCGGACCAGATACAAAGATGGCCTCCAGCCTCACCTGTGCTGGCATCGTCTGGGCCTTCCTCTCCTTCCTCTGCGCTGCCACCTCCTGTGTGGGCTTCTTCATGCCCTACTGGCTTTTGGGATCTCAGCTGGAGAAGTCGGTTTCCTTCGGCACTTTCCGGCGGTGTTCCTACCCGGTGCGGGACGAGACCCGCCAGACGACCGTGATGGTGGAGCAGTGTGGCCGCTACGCCTCCTTCCAGGCCATCCCGAGTGCTGAGTGGAGGATCTGCACAGTGGTGACAGGTCTGGGCTGCGGGCTGCTCCTCTTGGTGGCCCTGACAGCGCTCATGGGCTGTTGCGTGTCCGAGCTCATCTCCAGGACTGTGGGCAGGGTGGCAGGAGGCATCCAGTTCCTGGGGGGTAAGTGCTGATGTGAGGAGGGGATGGGGGTGGATGGGGTGTTGATTTACATGTGTGGAGACTCTCTTGGTGCTTTGGACAACGAGGGACTGGGTCAAACTTGCTGCTAGCAAGGGAGACCACTTGGCTCTCACGATGGTTGAGCTGCTTGTCTGGATGCCTGAATGTGGCCCAAAAACACGGCTGCCTGTGGTCACTCGTGTGCTTAAGTCCCCGTCTGGTCATTGTGCAACCTTGGAGAGTTGCATGGCAAGCCGACTTCTGTGGGCCAGCATCTTCACAGTGGTTTTGTGGGCTGTGGTTTGCAGCAGACTTCAACTCTGATGGAGTTTTTGAAGGGTACAAGACAATAAAGAGGATCCTCTAGTGAGTTTCTATAGGGCAGTTTTCCCAGTAAGTCATCACTCTGTCACCACTGGTGCCAGGCAGCTCGGTGGCCCTCACTTTGACCAGCTACAAGCGCGCCGTCACCCGCTCACGCTCGCTCGCCCTCAGCATGTCAAGTGTTTCCCCGAGCTTTCAGTGCTGGTGCAGCACAGGCACCAACGTTTCAGGTGTTCTGCAGCCAGCCAGGTACCCCAGCTCCCACCCCAAGGAGCAAGCTGCGGTGGGATTTTGCCCTCAGGTGGAAAACTGAGGCAGGGAAAGGTCCCTGCGCCGATCTCCAGCCGGGCGATGCCAGCGTAACTCCCTGCTGGCTGCAGGGAGCTCTGCCTCTGACTTTTTGAGTACTTTTTCCACTTGAGAACGAGTCAACTCTCTCACTTCACCCTTCCCTCAGCTCTGAGACCTGTAGGCATTCCTGTGTTTAATCTGAGTGACGATTTGAAAGCGCAGCAGCTGCTGGAGAGTTAACTCTGCTGGGAGCTGCAGCTTCTTGAAGCCTGCTCCACGATACAATTCCGGGCGGGCAGCCACCGGGTGGAGGGGATTTTCAGTTCCATGACACTCTGCAAGCCTGCTCTGGCTGGCTGGTTTATCCGAGAGCCATCCCAGGCTTGTGCTTTAACCACCCCCCTCTTTCCAACTGCTGTCTGGGCTCATCTGGTTTCAATTTGTATTCAGCCCCTTTCTCCCAGCCCTGCTCCCCTGCCTGCCCACGGAGCCGGGCTGGGGGTCCCTGGGTCTGCTTACAGCCACCCCAGCAAACCTGGCAGCTCCAGCAGTGGGTGGCTGTCCCGGGGGACACAGGAGGAACCCCACTACCCCGTGACACGGCTGTGGGCTGAAGGTGTGCACCCTTCTGCACGGCGGGATGGTGGCTTCTGTGCAAGGAGGGGAGAGGTCCCTTCAGACCACACCATGGCCACCCCTGGAGCTTGTCCCGACAGCCAGAATCCCATCCCACCTGGAAGGGTGTGAGCAGGTAGTGCTTACCCCCGGTGGGTGACATTTCAGAGCAACATGAACTTGTGATACAAAACAAACTTTACCACCGACTTTGCTTACAGGTCAGAAACGAGTTACACAGCGTGGCTGATTTTCCTCTCTACTGGCTTTTATGGTTGGCTCTCATTTCACTCAGCACTGCTGGAAGTGTGTAAGAAATGAACAAAGTGAGACCCTGTCATTTCTTAACCTGCTAAAACCTGACTGTGGGGACACAGGGGAGAGGCCAAGGTGGTGAAAGCCAATAATTTGGGTGAACTGGAGTGACATATTAGGATAAAGAGCAGATCCTTACATCCTTAACCAGGTCCTTAGCTGCTATAAATCAGTACAGCTTCATTGTTTAAATGACATGACTACATTTATTCAGACGCCTGATTTAGGCATTATAATTATTAGGTTGGTTTATGTCAAGATAGCCACGAGCTGTTCACTTCATCTACCAACCAGGAATACCAGCTCTTTGTTCCCTGTGCTCCAGCTGCAGGTTTAGAGCACATCTGTCCAGCGATGTGTTCTCTGAATGTGGCTCAGTGGCAGTACAGTGCTTGTCATTTTAATCCCCCTCCACTTGGAGATCTAACCAAGCCAAACTCTCACCTTTTTCTTTTCTATTTATTTGTCGATTTTGACTAGGGAAAAGAATTCCCCAATCTTTATATGAAGCAAAAGCCTGGGGAAAGAAGAAGTCCACTGAGCAATCCTAACATCCTCTGTGTTAGGGCAGGAGATGGCCTGGTGGTTTCACTTTCTGTTTCTTTTCATCTAAGTCACTTGCACCAACCCCTTGCTGTGGCTCCTGCTCCGGTGGTGGGGTGTGTGTTGGAATAAATCCATGCATAAAGGCATGCTCAGTGTAGCTAGTTTATGGCTTTAGTGGTGTTCTATTAGTCCATGATCCAAGAAATTTTCTGAACATGATTTCAAAACATGGACTTGATGAGGATCTAAGCCAGTTGACAACACAAAGTATTACGGGAGGCCCAAGAGTGGGTGAGATGTACAAGCCCCTGAAGCTGCGGTGAGCCAAAGCACTAAGGTTGCTAAAACTTACTCACTCCAACACTGGAAGCATTTTTACTGCTGTGAAAAGGTGGCAGAGGGTTTTGCTTACCAGAGGTAGCAAGTAAACAGCCTGATCCTCCTCTTCTAGCAGTGTGAAGGAGGAGTAACTCCAAGTAGGTCAGTGGAATAACACCTGTACAAAAGTAGTGCGACTGGCACTAGCTAAATGGTGCCAAGGTTTTACAGCTGGGATTTCCCCAAGTTGCATGTGGCAACTCATGGGAGTGAATTATTCATGAGTGCTTATGCCATAAATCTGCTCGTCTCATAAAAAATGAATGGCAGACTCTTGAAGAAACTGCAAATCCATGCAGAGTCAGAAGGGTTGTTCAGATAGTTGTTGATCTTATGTACTTAGTCTGTATTTGCCATTTCAGATGATCCTGGCTAGAGAGTGTACATGTATTTTAAGATGACTCCGGGATGTTATGTGCCAAGTTTCAGCTCCTAGTAGGGAGATTGCATCATAGGCTTTTCCTCCCGTGTGCAATTATGGGAACTGCTTCCTTTCCCATGTCATGTGGCAGCTCTGCAACCATTAAATCAATTGCTTACATGAAAAACAATGCTATTTTTAGCCTTTTCTAAGGCTGTTTGGTGGTGGGTGACAAGAAGCAGTCAACACCCCAAGGCCAGCCATTTCTGCAGTGGCTGTCAGTGGTCTGGAGTCCACGACCATCAAACTGCTGCTGCGATGTCTCAGAACATGCTTCACCGAACTTTCGGTTGGATTGCTTCAAAGAACAGACATCTGAGGTGAAAGTTATGCTGTCTGTAACCTCTTGAGGGCACAGTTATGTAGATGGATACAGTCTTCACTGATAAAAGTAAGTGCAGTGTTTCCAGCTGGTTTCCTTTGAACATCTGCAAGATTTAGGCATATGTAACGTAGCTAGAACAGATTGCAAGGATGTATCTTTGACCATAACTATCCAGGGCATTGACAGCAGGAAGTGAAGTTTTAAGAAATCTATGACAAATTAGAGTCTGTAATTATTGATCTTCTTTTCATTGTGCCATGAGAAGTCAATTCCACTTCAGTTGGGAGTTTGCAAGGAGGTAGCTCAGACACAATGTACTAATTTGGTGGATGGTTTCACCCCCCTAAATGCAGAGCGATGACTTTAAGAACACAGCAGTAATTTTCAGAACATAATGAACTTAAAGTTTAGCAAGTTTTATGAGAGGCAGTGGATCAAAAGACACAAGTATTGCAAGGATGGTCAATTGAAAGAGCCTTATGCTGGCAAGGTGAAGCTTTTCATTAAAATGCTCAGCGCGCTGGAATTGCAGATGAAATCTGCACGAGCTCAGAACTCTCTTTGGCTGTGTAGGACAGCAAAGCCAAGCCTAAAGAGGTAAGAATCCAAGGGAACAGCACGTGAAACAACCTGCTGACTTAGACACCCTCCTGAACCTGCTACTGATTCGAAGTGCCATGTGTAAAGTGAGCCCTCTCCATGAATACGGGGTAGCTATGGGCTTTGTACTGTCACCTTTAGTGCTGATCACTCGTTGACTGTACTCAAGTAAAGTACAGGTTTTGCTACTCCCTTCAGTAAATGAGGAAAGTTTTCAGCAGCGTTGTCTCTTCTTCTTCTCCTTTCTCCATCTGGTGTCCCTTGTGTCTCATGGAAGTGCTGAATCTCCTGAAGTCCTTGAGTCGCTGGTTAGAAAATCTGGAGAGCTCTTGAAGTAGGGGGTGATGAAAGGAGCATTTGCTTATTTGAGAGAAAGGGGCTGCAGATCCTAACAACTTCTGATTTTGTCCCAGAAAAATAAGTGTCCATCTGGGAAAAGCTCTCAGCACCACATGAAATTGCTGCAGAATCTTGCTCCAAGTGCTCTATGCCAAGAGTGGCAATAATAGTTTCCCTCACCCATAGGGTGCTCAAGACAAGTGTTGGCTGGGTGCAGAGAGCAGAAAAATAAGGAGTATTCCATCAAGATGAGAATGTAGAGTGTGGGATGATGGCTCTGTGTTGCCTGTGATGAAATCTTAGAGAAAACCTTTGAGATTTTGGGGAGGAAATTTTAGAGACGGGTCCAAATGAGATCTGTGAGTTGTTAGCACGTTAATGGCCAAATCTGACTTTGTAGATGAGATGATTAAGGTGTAAAATGTAGGGGGGCAGAGAAGGGAAGAGCACTAGATCACAACACTGTGGGACCATATAGAGACGCTCTCCCTTGAAGGAAATGGTTGGGGAAACCTTTAAAGGAGTAAAAGGAGGCTCTTGGGAGAGATGGAGTCACTGAACCCAAGTTATGTTTCAGGAAATGTGGCTGGCAGCCAAAGACAACCTGTGGGTCAAGGGGAATGAAGGCAGTCTTGGTTCTGAGACTGGCTAAGAAGTCATTAAGAGCTTTGTTGAGGGTAGCTCCAGTTGACTAGAAGGCCTAGAAACTCCTGGGAAAGGGTAGCGTGGAGCTGGGGGAAAAGAACTGCAGGCAGTGATCAGTAACCATTATTTTGTCTGACAGCTGAAGTGAAACTCTCTCTGCTTTCTGCCTGGAAGACTAAGGTCAGGATCATTTTCTGCCTGTAGGGAGAAAATGTTACTGAGAAGAGCCTTGCTGGGGACAGAGAGTATCTGAGGTGGTCAAGAGACTTCCAGGAGGAAGATGGGTTACCCCAGACTCTTTGGCAGTTCCCCCAAACCTATCTCATCCATCTCCCCCATCTAGACATATTCTCCCCAACTCCTCCTGAAACTGGTACCTGAGAAAAATCCAGGAATAAAACCATGCAGAAATGGCCTTTTAGTTCTTTCATCCTCTTTCATCTAAAATTATTTTTCAAAAGGCTAACTTTTGGGGAGAGGCTGGGGAGGGGCATCTGCTTCTATCCAACACCGAGCCCTCTTCTTCACCTGCGAGTTAGCTGCCCAGGGCTGGTTTTGCCATGGTTTCCTCTCTTTTTCCTCTTGTCAGATGCTAAGCTTCAGTGACTTTGCTGTGCTCATGTAGCCTTGTGAGAGGGCAATCCTCAAGCTGCAGGTTAGGTGGAAATCCAGTGTATACATGCACACAGAAACTGCAAGAGGGGCATAGGAAAGGAATAAATGCTTCATCAGGAGGTAAAAGAAGAACAAATAAGGACCATGGCACTGGTAAATGCTGCTAGTGAATGATTGCTTGTCGTGTCATAGGCTCATAGATTCAGCAATGATAAGGTCAGGAGTGAACACTGTGACTATTTAGGTCTGGGTCTGCTGTAGCTTGGGTCGTAGGACAGCCTTCATCTGATTTTGATTTGAACAAGAGTAGTTCTCTCAGGAAAAACATCCCACACTTCTAGTTTGAATTTAATTGAGAAAAGCAGGATCTTCATATGTTGTTCTCACAGTGAATTACCCTGACTGCTTTTCTTCCAGATTATTAATGCAAATGTTAATAATGTAGCACCGAGAAAATATTGTTGCAAAATTATGTTTCCTTGATGAGCATTATATTTTTAATTTATTTTAAGATCCAGTGGTTAGGTTACCTTGAATCTATTTAAACTGTGCTTTGTTGTGGTTTCTTTATCAGAACAACCTGTCTGGAAGCTGCTTCATAGCTGCTGTGTTTCACACCAGCTATCTCTCCAGGTTTCTATAGGCATCCACCTGAAGATTTCAGTGCAATGTACAGTTCTGCAGCTTCACCCCCTTTCCCCTTGATTTCGACTTGCTAAACTGCATCCTGTGACTGCAAGTGCCTGTGTTCAGTATCTGCTTCCCATCTCTCCCAAGGTCCCTTCACGTACCGTGGCACAGCAGAGAGTCACATTCTTGGATTTAGGTTTGGAGTACAGATGAGTAAGGCAGGGAAGTGTTTTTATTTGGGAAGACGTGCAGAACAAGGGAAATCAGACAGTGATGCTATTGTACCAGATTTTCTAACATATGTTTTACTGAAGATCAACCAGCTCGCTCCGTGCTGGATTCAGACAGCAATTAAAATATAAGACAAATTCAGGTCTGCAGCCGAACCAGTGCAATATATGTCCTCTGTTGCTCTCTTTTAAATGACATTGCTTAGATTCCTACTCTCTTAATCAGATGTAGCCTGTATTGCTTGAATCCTTCTATGCACAGGCCACCAAATCTGACTGGAGGGGAATCAAAGTTAGCAGGTATTTAACTGAAATAAGTAAATTAAAGGTGCAGACCCTGAGAATCTGTATTTCTAAGTGAGAATCTTGTTTCCCCATGTTTGCTTTCACCTTGCTCACAACAGTTCCCACCTCAGCCTCTCTGAAGACTGCTGCCCTGGCAGATCTACCAGAGCAGCAATTTGTTCCCGAAGGAATCCCGCTGAAGGAGACTTGAGTTGGCAAAGGTTTGCTATTTATAAGCTAACACCAACCACTTTAACAAAGCAGGTTAGCAAGGCAGATTTGCTAATAAATATGACTGGTCAGGAAGTGCAGAATCAGTAATTTTAATTCTTTTTGTCCACTTCAGATATCTTGGATCATAGGCTGGATTTGTCATGGAGGTTTAGTCCAACCTCAGTAATTCCGTGACTCTGTTTCCATGACTCTTTCGTTGTTTCAAACTATTACTAAAAAACCAGCAGAGCCCTTACAGGATGAACATTTTTGTGTGTCCTTTGAAGCCAGTGACACCTGGCACAAATGGCAGCACTACTGCTATCAGTATTGCTATCCTAGAGGCAGGACTATTTGATTGTGACATCAGCCTAAACTGGGTGTGATTCTGAAGCCAAGTTTCTTCTTGAAGAGCTACCCCAGTGAATTAGATTGTTTATACTGAATTGTGCTTCAAAACACACGTTCAGTTTTGCTTGCTTTGTTTCAATTCTGTTTACTCCCAGTATAAATTCTGGCTGGGGGAAAAAAAAAAAGAAATGCAGAGTCTTAGCCTGGAGCAAATTCTGCAAGTTAGATATTAGGTGCTTTGGAAGCACTTTTAAAATGGAAATGCTGATGTATTAGAAAAAAAAAAATACACTGCTAAAATACTGGGAAGAATCTCTTTCCTCCTTTCTTTTCCTGGTGATGTTGAATATAAAAGTGATGTTTTGAATATGGCTGCAGCTGTGTTGTGTTTAAGCAGGATTTTGCATTAAGGACAGAATTTTTGATCTGAAGAAGTCCTGGAGTGCTGTTTTATTTATCTGTAGAATGAAGTTTGAACATCTTCCCCCTCCCTCTTTATTAGAAAGGAACAATGATGCTCAGCACTTCTGCGATGCCTTTAATTTCAAAAGGCTTTGCTTGCACAACCTAATGAAACTTCAGAAAACGTGAGGCAGGGGAGCAAATAATCTATTTTGCTGGTGTAGAGTCAAAGGAAATTGAGAGTTACTTCACTACAGATCCTTTGCACTTGTGTTGTTTAGAGCAGAATCTGGGTGGAGGTGAGCAATTTTGTTTCTGCATTGGAAGAGTGAGCTTGTTTTGCTTCTCGAGCTCCATGAGATATTTGAATATTGCTGGGAACCTCATTTTAGGCATCAAAATGCTTCAGTGTTTTCCAGTGTGGATGAGATCATATGCCCCACAGACAGGAGAGGATTGTTTCCAGTGGTATGTTTTCCAGAATTGTGTCATCTGCTGCTAAATGTCTGTGTAATATGGTGGGGGTTTGGGCTTTTTTGTCTCATTTATCTCAGGAAATTCAACTTCCTAGGCATTCCACTTGGATTTTTTTTTTTCCACAATATTCAGCCTGCATTTTCCTTTTCTTGCTCACGTCCTTTTACTTTTCCAATAAACATTCCTACCTTCCAAAGCTCTCAAACTTTGGCTTTATACAGACCAAATTTATACTTGCCCAAATGCATGGTCCTGAGTAGCATTCAGACCATGTGGAGATGGCTTGAAATCACAGAGGACCAAGAAGGACATTGTCTCTTTGGGTTTGGGATGACTTTGCCACCACAAGGCATCAGAGGTTAGAGGGGCAATACTGCATTTGACAGATCCCTTCTGGTAGCTGCCCTGTATCTTCTCAGGCATGGTCACTGCACCCTGACAATGCTGGTGATGAAGCTGATTCACTAGGTTTGATTAGATCTCATTTACATTGTTTATGCCACTGTCAGTCCCCTGGTGTCTCAGGTATATCTGAGAAGAGAGGCAAACTTTTTTCCCTCCAGAC
Organism: Chloroceryle amazona; assembly: GCA_027560015.1. Lineage (NCBI taxonomy): Eukaryota > Metazoa > Chordata > Aves > Coraciiformes > Cerylidae > Chloroceryle > Chloroceryle amazona. Next base: position 9,957 of record JANHFX010017579.1, on the reverse strand, counting down.
TGGCTTTTCCTTAGAGCCTGAAATCAACAGCAATACTCCTCCATGGACCCAGGGGAGGACAGGAGCTCAGAGCTGTTGCTACTCATCGTGACTTGTGGGATTTGGAAGAGGGTGCTGCTGTGGAGCTGTGCAGAGACCTTCAGGGGATTCCAGACCCTACCTAATTCCCTTCCCTAAGTACAGAATATTCATTTCAGCAGGACTATAAAGCCTTAGAACAAAACCTCTTTCTTGAGAGGGTTGCTGTACTGAGCTGAGTCCACATTTTCCTCCATAAGCCTGATAAACCCCAAACTTTCTCAAGGATTGAATTGATTTGCAGGTACAATTCTTTACTGGCCTAACAGACTTTTAAGCAAGCTTGGCAGTAGTTTGGAGGAATATAAAGAAAATGTTAATTACCTATTAGAAATCATTGTTATTTTTATCTTGTAATGTGATCCTAAAGGCTCCAGAGAGAACGAAGCAGAAAAGGCAGACTTCTGATAAACACCGTATCATTTCTGTAGTAATGTAAAGATTTGACTCTTTCCTTTGCAGTTTGGTTGTCCTACATTGTCTCCCACAAAAGATGCCTTTGTAATATCGAGTGGTATTGTTGCTTTGAGAAGAATGGTTTTCTAATAACTGCAAAGGGATGTGGGAGTTTGTCCCATGTTTTGAGGAGAAAGGATTTGAGATAAAGCCACGAATGATCAAGCTGCAATAACAAAAGCTTCTTGTGGAGTACAGCGTCCTGTGAAAGGATATAAAACCAGCTACCATAGTGGAGTGGAAGAAACATCCTCAAGACTTGTGTGTTGCCCGACTTCTTCCCAAGTTCACAGAATCACAGAATGTTAAGGGTTGGAAGGGACTTCTGGAGACCATCGAGTCCAACCCCTAAATCTCAGGCTTTTATCAGAGTCTGCACCTAACTGAAACCCTATTTATGTCTACATTTTGAACTTTATTTCTTTTTAAATCAGAATGAACTTGATATTCAGAGCATCACAAGCGATTCACGTCAGGCATAATTCAGCTGAATTACTGGGAAGGTTACCAGGACATACTAAAAAGTGCTTAGTTTCTATCAAAATCTATATGGGTGGCATGATCTTGAGGGACCTTTGTGAGCGTTCCTGTGAGAGGAAATATCTTTGCTTCAAAATTTGCCCAGGTGCTTTATGTTGACTCTGTTTTTAATATGAGAAGAACTGATGCTGACCAACTTCTTGCGCTCTTTGTAGAGGAGTAAGTGAAAGGAGACCTCTAAACATTGGCTTAGTAACAAAGGGCAGAGACATTCACGGGTAGAATTTCCTCTCTGGATATCCTGCATCCCTCTAAAAGCTTCAACTGCATTCTCAGAGGTGGGAGCTGCCAGAGGCTGGGGCTACAGTAGGCAAAGCTGGCCAAGGAGAGCAGGATGCTGGATGGGGAAGAGAACAGGAGAGGGACAGGAGGGGAGAAGAGTTTCACCCCCTTGTAAGACTCCATTTGCTGTACAAAAAGGTAAGATTTCTGTGCTGTAGTGTGTTTTAGATTTCAAGAAATTCTGTTAGTTTTCAAGTCCTTTTTTGGGCACAATGGTATAAACATGGCAAGTAGCACTAAATATGGGGATATAGCTCTTTACAGCCAAGACAAACCCCCAAACCATTGCAGGTGCATTCTGCTAAATCAAGAGGCTGTTATAAAAGTCAGGAGATTTTTACAAGAAGTTCTTCTAACAAGAAAACCAGTGGCTGGCTTTGGAGAACTTTGTTCGTACTGCAAATCTCTCTAACTAGAAGTGTTCCAGGGTGACCAGGCAGACCAGGCTGAGCAGGATCCAGCCATTTGGGCCAGGCTGCAAGTTTGAGCAGATGATGATGATGATGAAACCCATCAGTGAGGCAAAGGTGCAGACCCTGAGCCTCTCTGTGTGGCCAAGGCAAATACTGATGTGCCCTTCCCATCTGTCCCCTAAACTGCTGATCACTCCCCAGCCACTGAAATAACGAATATACCTGAAGCTATTTCCAGGAAAGATGGGCTGCACAGCTTTTCTGTTTGTCCTCAACTCTCTTTCTTTTATATTTCATCTATTTTCTTTCTCTTCTCTTCTCTTCTCTTCTCTTCTCTTCTCTTCTCTTCTCTTCTCTTCTCTTCTCTTCTCTTCTCTTCTCTCTTTTCTCCTCTCCTCTCCTCTCCTCTCCTCTCCTCTCCTCTCCTCTCCTCTCCTTCTCCTTCTCCTTCTCCTTCTCCTTCTCCTTCTTCTTCTTCACTTTTTTCTTTTTTTTTCTCTTTCTTTCTTTCTTTGACTCTCTACTTCCTACCCATTGACTTCACTTCATTCCCCAGGGTGAGGAATGGGACACCACGGCTGAAGATCATTTCTGCTGAGCCATTCACAACCCTGTTTAATTTGTTCCTCTTTTCCATAACAATTTGCAATACAAACCGTGTCAGGAAAGAGCTCGGTGACCTGCGAGATGTGGGACAAGCCTTACGCTGGAGATGGCAAATTCCATTTCAGGCCACTAAGCCAGAGATCCGGTGCTAAGAACACAGGAAGCCGGGAGGATAAATACTGTAACTTTTCATCTCATGCATAAGAATTGCAGTCTGTTTTGATCTCACGATAGAGAAAAGTCATTCTGCTTATCTCATCTAACGCAGTGGCTAGTCTGATGACAAGCTTCCCTGCTTGGCATCTTTTTAAATTCAATTTGGCAGCCTGTGCCCTTGGCACACAGTGGGTTTCATTAAATTTCACAGCAGTTAGTTTTCATTCCCTCTGTGACACCTTTTTATCAACATTTGACTCCAGTGTAATTTCAAGCAATTGTGCTTTTTTCATGGAGCTCGTGTACCATAATAATTTGGCAGAGCAGGTCGGGGGGGGGGGGAGATGATTCAGACACTGTTGCAAATCTGCGTAGAAAACTCCAGCTATGGGAAGCCAGGTCAGCTTGCAAGTGTTTTTCTTGTGTGATGAGAACAAAAAGGTGTTCCTTCCCTTCCTTATTGCTGAAGACTGTCAAAAGTATGGTTAAAGAGCTTGCTGGAAGAGGCAAAGTTTATTTATTTGAGTCTAATCACAGCTACATTCTAAAAGCAGAGCTGGTGGCCTGCAGCTGGATTGGCAACCCAAGCTTGGGAGACAAATCTGCTGCAACCTGGGCTGCTTAGCAAGAGTTTCCTTTCAGAATCGAGATGAGGAAGCTGGTTTGTTCTGGAAGTGTGTGTGTCCGTGTGAGTGCAGGAATGAGATGAGCAAATACAGTTGTTTTCCTTTTCATAGCTGATACTCAGCCCCTGGAGGTTGGGGTGAGGGAACAGAAGCACCCCAGCACGGACCTGGCATCTTGTTCACATCACTGCTACCTCCTCCCCAGCACCGAGCTGTATTTGCTCAAGGCAGATTTGTGCAAGGGGTTTTGTGTCAAAGTGGTTTTGAGGTGCACTCCAAAAGCCCTTTATTTGCAGAGTCCCAGCCCTTTTTCCTTCAGTCTGTCAGACTGAACAGCCAAAAATAACGTGATGTGGTTTCTCGTAAAAGTTTTAATAGTTCCTAATTAAAAATAAATGCAAAGTGAAGCTTAAAAGTTTTTAAAAGTTAGCTCTGCTTTCAGGGATAACTTGGAGACCATCAGGCCTGTGCCTCACCAACACAAGCCAACAGCAGCCAAGCTTGGGACACCATAAATCATTTTCAGAGACTTCTGACTGATGAAACTTTTCCTTACACCCTTTAGAAGGTGTTAGTTCAAATCATTTCAGCTTAACTAATGGAGCATCTTGCTTTCCTCTACCCTAACATCTCCACAGTCCCTTCGTAGGCAAAGTATTTCCAAATGCACCCAGTCCTGAGCCTCCTTAAAGACCTCAAGTTTTCCTGACCATCCCATGGGGTGGGATGGGTCAGACTTGCACACACACATATGTAACATCTTTTTGGTGCTTAGGCTGGTTGTAGTTTCCATCTCAGGCTGTGGCTTGAGTTGACTGGGAAGGAGGAGGCTTTGTTGTGGCAAGAAAGAAAGGGTGTCTTGCTAGCAGTGCCTCCAAACCTCCCACGTGTCCCGAGGGCAACGGCTCCTGCGAGTGCCGTGTGTCACTTCTGACCAGAGGAGTGGGTACACAGAGGGTGCAGATTGGCACAGTGCCACTGAAATCAGCCCTGGCTTTGGATAAGGTGGCCTCACACTTTCTTCTGGAGGTGGAAACTCTCCAGAGTACAGTTTCAGTGCATGGACCTCTGGCTACAGGCTGAAACCTTGCTTGTTTTTTTGCAGGTTGGCTGAGTTGGTTTATGGATGAAGGTGTAACTAATAGTTTCTGTGAGCTTTTTTCCTGCTAAGCTGAATGTGAGAATACAGATCATTGTTTGTTTTAGTATGAGGACGAGAAGTTCAGGATCCTTAGTGAAGTTCAGGATCTTTAGTCAGTAATTCCAGCTCAAAATGCTCCAGTGTTAAGTAGCAGCCATAATCCAGCAGATTGCTCAGCAGTAAAATTGCTCTGGGGGGAAGTTTCTTCCTCTTTCCCATAATTAATGATTAGTTTCTATCCTATACATTTTATACCTTGTGAGGTTTAAACCACAAAAGTCATGATGATAATTGTCTGATCATGCAGATACTGGATGCACAGGATTACTTTAGACAGCTGTTATTTACAGAAATGTTCTTCCAATGTGGTGAGTGGCAGCTCTGAAAGAGGAATGAAAAGATTATTTGGGAATGCAAGTAAATGTAAATCCTAGAAGAGTTATAGCTTCGTATTTTGTTAGTTAACACAAGCCTATGTGCTTTTGTTTCAAGATTTATTTCATTAGTAGTGCTGCTGAACGCTGGACTTGGTGGGCCTTCAGCTAGAAAAAAACCCCCAAGACTTCTAATGCCATAGGAATCCTGACATTATGGGCCTTGATATGGATGCAGTCTGTGGATATTTCAAACCTGATTAACATTTCTGGACCTGAGTTGAAGTTTCTACTTGGCATTTCAATAGCATCAAGGCAAAATTAATCAGAGCTCAAAAGATCTGCAGTCTTACTGGCATGCTAGAGACAGTGAAAATATAAACCATGGAGAAATAGCTGCTGAAAGACAGAACCTAACCTGGGTTTTGGAAGAGGAGCTGCAAAACTGGCTTACTGCCAGGGCCAGACTCTGAGGTGGTGTGTGATGGTGTTCCTATCAGCTTCAATGACTCAGGGCTCTGCTGAGTTCTGTGTCCTGTAATAAGTCACTTGGAAATCTTCTTACTTGTGAAACATTAACGTATTAAATATGCAAACTAATCTCTTGAAACGGTTCAGAGAAGCAGCATTTTTCAATGTACCCAGTCATGGTGGTTTTCAGTCAATGAAGCTCAGCAAGCAAATGATTGCATTTCAGTGGTCCTCATGAGAACAGTCTAAATTTATACTTAGCTGGGATTTTAGGTTGTAGGGCTGCCTGTCTTTGTAGTGAAAATGAGAAAGCAGAACGAATTTGTTGTGGAGAGGTAGTTTTGGGGGGCTTTTTGTGTGATGATCTTTGTTTTAAATAGGTCAGTGATAGTCTTTACATATTTCAGAAGACTTCATTTAGCCTCACTGAAAGTTGTTGGGATCCAGTTTGAGAAGATCAAATACTCTGCCTTTTAAAAAAGCATGCTTTATATTTGTCCTGTAAAGTAAAACCCTTTATGAGGAATAGTTTTGGTTTAATAACACCTAATATCTGTTAAAAGATATGATAGATTGCATGTCTGCAGGAGGGTCTCCACATTGCCCAGCAGCAGGACGGTGCAGTCCTGGCTGTGGTGGAGCTAGCCAGCATTTTTAGGTGGAGAGGGAGCATAAAGTAATTGTTAAATCAGTTTTGAAACTGCAAATCTTTTGCTATGTTTTCTGTCTGGAAGAAACCACCCAGTGCATAGGACAAAAGTAAAGAAAGAGGATCTGCATGCAGTCAGCTGCCACTCCAAAGACTAAAGCCAAGGTAGTTAGAGAAGACCAAGGAGGGGAAGAAGTTTGGAGAGGAAGAGGAGTTGGACCATGTTGGTTTCTTTCCTTTAACTTTTAATATTTTTCTGCCACTCATTGTGAAAGTCACTTTGATTCAGAGTTTGGCAAGAGTGTCACAGCCCCCACTACCTCCGTTTGCCTTTGAATTCAGTACGTGGTGACCTATCTGCTGATCCACTGACACATTGACCTGGATTCTCTCTTATGTCTGGAGACCATTCATGTCTCTCTCAGGAAATCTCCTTGATTCCTTTTCACATTTTCTCTCTTTCCTTCTGGAATGCTCTTTGAAGTACGTTATGCCCTCACCAGCAAGCGTTCCTTAGTCATCAGTTGTTGTTCCCATTTAAATCCAGAATACTCAGATTCTCTTCAAAATATAACCTGTAAAAGCACAAAAGCAATGGAGAATCTTCTTGTCTTGCAAAGAGATGCTGAGAGGTGCTGCTTCCAGATCAGGAATACAAGTTCACTTTGAAAATAGAGTGAGTTTGCTGTAAACCAACGGGAGAGCTGGTGAGGTTTTCAGTGATCTTGGACAGTACATAAATGAGAATGGAAAGAAAATGTTGACACGTGCCTATGATCTCAACAGGTTTAAATGTGAATTCACAAGTTACAGTCGGGTTTTTCACTGCATCCTGTCTCCAAATAATCACAAGTAAAACCAAGCAGGCTGGTGCATCTTTAATGAAGCTGATCAGTCTTTGAGTTGGGTAACGAGGGCAAAACAGGATGGCAGAAAAGGGGAGATTTGAGGAAGCTTAAAACTGTATCATTGTTAGGGTTTTTTTTTCCCTTTTCACTAGTTGAGTACACAATTTGCTGTCATCTCTGGCAAAGTTGATTGACAGCATGATATCTAAGTTATAAAGTTACCTTTCTGTAAAATCTGTATCTTCACAGTGTCTCTCAGTGTTGTCCCCAAGCTAACACACGCTGTTTTTCAAGGCAGTTTACCCCATTGAGCTCCTTGCTGCCATAATTAAATGGCTTTTTTTTCAGTCTAGCTGTATAGAAGGCATGTCCTAACTGAAAGACACAGCTAATTTTCTTCTCTTTGTGAAGCTCTTCTTACAATAATAAATGGTTCAAAAGAAGTCATAGCTTCTTTCATGTACAAAGGTTATATATGCATCTTTAGATGACTGGTTTTCAACCTTTCCTGACTGGTTGACTCCTTAGACATGGCTAAACTTGCTGTGCTTAGTTACCTTTCACAGACCACTCACAAAGGTCCACGACCCTTCCTACAGTCTTGGGTTGTGGGCTGTGATCCACCAAAAGACCACTGTAAAAACCAGAGAATTTTCCATTGAGAGACTGGTAGGTTGGTCCTGCTTTGTTGTGTCTGATGAGTTTTGTTAAGGACATTCCATTCTCCTTCTGCAGAAAAGAGCAATAATCCCATATGCTTCTGGCCAGAAAACCCAATCCTACCAAGCAGCAAGGAATAGGTCTGCCACTCAGATCAGAAAGGGAGTTTTAGATCAAAGATCTCCCGGAGCCATTATGTGGTCATCTTTTGTCTATGTAAAATATAGAATTCCTGCCCTTTTAATCTGTTGTGCAAATATGTATTCAAAAGATTAATTAAATGTGGATTATATATTCTTTCAAAAGAGTTATTAGAGTGTTTCGCTACACTTTCTAACTGGATCTTTCCCATAAGCAATTAACAGCTCTGCAGATTACAGGGCACTGAACAAACAGTACTTTGCAGCAGGCTGCACAGAGTCGTATGCACAAGGAAGGAATTAAGACCAGTGGTGGACTGAATATGCTTTTCAAGTTGGCACTGCACCTACTTCAAATCCTATGTACTCTTAAATGCTCTCGAGATGTACCTGCGGTGGGGGAACATTGGTATAAAACGTTGTGCAAAAGCTTCCCCCACACATTGTCTTGCTGCATGGTAGCTTTCAAGATGCACCAATCTGACAAGTGTGGCTTTCTTTTGTTTCTTCTGAGTTCAGAAGGGATGCTCAGCTGAATAGCTCAGCTGAAGGTGGGCAATCTCATTCAAATATGCCCCATATCTCCCTGACAGCGCAAAGAAAACCAAACTTTCTCCTTCATAGCATTTTGGGGGGCAAGAAGGAGGCACCGGTGCCCACAGCCAGGCTGACAGCCCCTGCACCACCCAAGACTTTCTTGTGTGAGGAGCATGGTGGCACAATCGAGTGCCATGGCTTGGGGTCTGCACCAGGGGCACCTGATGGAGACCAGCAGTTGGATGGTGATGGAAATCTTACTGTTTTTATGAGTGAGACCTCGACACACTGTGCGGCAAGGTGACTTTTTTTTTTGGAGCACAGGAGGTTCCACCTCAACATGAGGAGGAACTTCTTTACTGTAAGGGTCACAGAGACTGGAACGGGCTCCCCAGAGAGGTTGTGGAGTCTCCTGCTCTGGAGATTTTCCAGACCTGCCTGGATGCGTTCCTGTGTGGCCTGCCCAAGGTGACCCTGATCTGGCAGGGGGGTTGGACTCAAAGATCTCCAGGGTCCCTTCCAATCCCTGACACCCTGAGATACCTGTGATACCTGTGACTTGGGGTCTACGTCTGATACCTGAAAACCTCACTGCAAAAACTGCAGGAAATCCTCTATAGCTGAGCCTGTCAGACAAGACCTAGCACAGCTAAAGTCACCCTCTGGCATGTCCCACTGATGGGGTCTCTGTAGAGTTGTGCACGTGAAGAGCTGGGGCAGCTCCTTTAGGTGCTGTAAAAGAAGAAAAAAAGTGCCAAACAACAGAGTTCTGTGATAATGTGATTGCAAGATTAATTGGCACTTGCAGTTAGCAGAGGACACGGGGAGAATTTGCATTTGCATGTGGGAAGAGTGAGTCAGAATGACTTTGTACCTGTTGCCTGTTATGTGCGTGTCACATACACCTGATATTTTTAGTTTCACACTTCACTTCATTGTTTTCTGGATTATTTTAATTTTCTGAACTACCTCAATGCATAAACATATCACAGGAGATGCTGATACTTTGTATTTATGCGAGATGCTTAAATGATACTTCCCAAGCTGCTTAGTCAGCATTTTATTTATTTTGCGCTCATCTTTATTCCGTGCCTCTTCCATCTGCTTTTATTGAATTACAACTGTACAGACAGCAGCCACAAAGATAAGTCTCTTTGGTTTGATGGGTTGCACAAAGTGCCTTCCGTGAGCTGCAATAAGTTGGCTTGACACCTGGCAATTAAATGGAATAGACTTTTTGTTGCTGGTCACGAGGGTTGGTGCGATACCGGGGCGTTGAGTGATGTGGTTTGGTTTCTCACGTGCATGGCAGCATGAAAAGGACAGGTAAAATAAATTATAGAGTTGCCAATTGCTTTGAACAATCCTGTTCAGCTTCCTAACCCAGTCTTGTCGTGTTTCTGGGTTTTGATGCATGTTTAGGTGGATGTCTTCTGCAGCCTTTTCAACTGTTGCCAGAGAGAACCTCCTTCTGAAATTATTGATGCTTAAAATTCAAGAGTGCTTTCAACTTCCTCTCTAAGGCAGGGTTTTCTGCAGAATAAGGGTACTCCTTATCATGCCACTGTATTTAATACATCCTTTTGGATGCTGGAACCAGCAGGGAGCAACTGGAGTCTGTGTACACCTTATATATATACTCTTCTGCACCTCTTTACTGCTGGGACAATGCTACTGACTCCTGTGGGATCTCTCCAGATCCACTCATGTCACTGAAACTCAGATCCACACCTTCCTGCTTTCTGGGGTACACAAGCACAACCCTAATTCCCCGTACAAGGAAAGGAGTTTGACCCATGTTGAGTTTTTTGCCTCAGACTTGCTGTGTATCCCAGCTCTCCACGTACATAGAATGAATCCTAGAATGGTTTAGGCTGGAAGGGACCTCCAGAGGTCATCTGGCCCAACCTCCCTACACAAGCAGGGACATCTCTGCCTAGGGCAGGGTGCTCAGAGCCCCATCCAGCCTGACCTTGAATG
>JANHFX010017575.1:1098-15640 GCA_027560015.1 Chloroceryle amazona | reverse complement strand
GCCATCTGTCCCAAGGATTCCTCTGCTGGGGGGGGCAGGTTGGTCTGGGCCCCATCTCGGGAGGTAATGTGGCTATTGTGGCCCCATCTAGGGCTTCTGGGGATCACAGAGCTGCAGGGCTGTCGTTTGTGCCAAGTAGGGGAACAAGCCAGAAGAGCTTTTTCTGGGGGGGCTCCAGTAGACTTTGGGGGCTGTGAGCACGGGAAGGTGGTGTGTGTGCTGTGGAAGCTGCATCAGTGAAGTGCAGAGGGGTCTACATCTATACTGGGACTTGGGATGAGTGTAAAAAGCCCTCCTCCACCCAGCATGTGCTGAGGAAGCTCTGGAGGCAGAGCACATGTGGGGTAGCAGGAGTCCTGGGATAGAAGCTGGGTAGAGAGGCTCTGCTCCAGCTGCTGCTGGCAGCTGCTGGTGGTGTTGTCCCTAATCAGGGCTCTTCATCGGGTGTGAGAAATATCAGTCAACATGCTGAGTCGAGATACTTTGATTACAGACACTGTTCTCACAGGTGGCAGATGGGAATGTGCTTCCCCCCCGCAGGCATCCAGGAGCTGGGATTGCAACGTTTTTAAACAATGACAGTAGCGTTGGAACACTTGGGCTAATTTTTATTTGCTGCCCAGTTTGCCATGAAGGACTTCAGCGCAAGCTAGTGATTTTCTTTTTGAAACAGAAAGCAAAGCTGAGTTTCTCTGAGCTGCTCCATCAACGGAGGATTTGGGGAAAGCCCACAAAAATCTCATCCCCCCAAGGGTGGGGTGGATTTAAGGGACACTGTTGCAAGCCCCCCTCAGAAGGGAGGCTCTATGGAAGATGAGCAGGACAGAGGCGACGTAGGCTTTCCAAGCCACGTGAGATTTATCTGTGGCTCAGGGATGCCATGTGTGGATCCACAGACTTAACCCGCCCTCCTCCTTCCCCTCTTCTGCACATATATTTTTATCTGGTAATTACAGGCTGCTGTATGTTTAGGGGCATTTAAAACACATGGAGGTGACCCTGCAAACCTCCTACAGGGCAGGGAGGGTAGGCCAAGTTCAGGGCCCACGTTATTGACAATGATGATTGAAAATAATCCTCTGAGTCAGTATTAGAGTCAGGCCTCCTGTGTAAATCTTTATTTAGGCACCGGAGATGTCTCCTCAATGCCACCGTGTGTAACAGCTCCTTTATAAAGTACATGCACAGGGACTGTTAAGTTGCTGGATTATGAGGCTGGCACCCTGCATACTGAGGCTTCTGGGTCAAAACCTTCTGGAAACTTCCATTAAAAAAGGAATGTAATTGTTTGGCACGTAACTCACCAAATGGGGCTGTTTAAAATGTGGCTTTGCCACCAAGCACCCCAGGTCCCAGCCAGCACCACAGAACCTGTCAGTGTTCCCTGGACAATTTTGCCCTGAGGTGGCTGGGTGTCCAAGAACGGCAATAACAGAAGTTCAAAGACAGCTGGGCTTCAAAATATTTTTAACTGAATAGATATGAACAAATCCGAAAGCATTAGCAGAGGTCCAGGTGGTAACTTCAAAGCTGTCATACCAGTCCGAATTCTGAGGTTGGATCTAGAGCAACTTTTTTTTTTTTTCTCTCTGCAGGAGCAAAACCATAATTCTCAACTCCCAGGGCAATGTTTTGAGGGTTGCTTGGCAGAGCAGGTCCCTGTTGGTTGCCTTCTGTAAGCAGAGGGGATGGGAACATCCTTCCTAGGGAGCTGGAGGTTCTGGACCAGTGGGAGCAGAGCCCCCCCCCAGCTGCTCTGGTTGAGCACAGCTAGGGTCCTAGTGACATCCCCTTGTCCCAGGCAAACCACATGTGCTCCCGGAACCTTGGCAATGCTGTCCACAGGCTGGGCTCTGCTGGAGGTGTTGTGTGGCCATGGTGAGTGTTCCACAGGCATTGAGCATCATCCTCACCATGGAGAAAGTGTTGTCAGCTTCTCACCCAGGCTCTGACCTCAGGGAACTCCCTTCCCAGGGCAGCTCTCATGGGCAGGGGATGCTACAAGCTGCTGTGGAGCAACTGTTTGGGTGAGATCTGAACCCCTCAAAACTCGGGGCTGGTGGGGAGGGACCCCTCCAGCAGCTCCATTGCCCACCAGGTTCCCCTGGTCTCAACCGAGCAGCATCACTCTTGTGCACCCTGCGTTGTGCAGCCTTCAAAGCGCGCTCGCAATCCCCTTATCAGTCACCAACATTTAATAGGCCCAGGTAAATTAAGAGCGTGCTTAATTTCTTATCGCACTTTCCACTTTTTGTCATTTCATTTTTATTTTTTTTAATCGAGGGACTTTCTTTTGTGGGGATTTTTGTTTTGTGTTCTTTTGTGTCAGCGCCAATAAAAGCATGTTGTGGATTGCATTGTGCTGTTAATTTTCCTTTTTGGTGTGCTTGCTACAATGACTTATTTTGTGTCTGATATATTCGTTATCCAATTTTTGTAAGCTGATTTTAAATATGTTACTACGCAAACTCTGTTTACAGCCTGGTGAGGCTTTTGATTATGAATGAGTGCAGAGATACATACAGGAGTATTATTTATATAAAATATATAAGCAGGAAGAATCTTCATAAATCACAAAATGCCATTATCCTTGGGGTTCATGACAGCCATATTTATTTATTTATTTATTTATGGAAAACCAGAATACATTAAACACCCCAGGCATTTGAAAGGGACGTTTCAAAACCGGTACAATTGCTCTATTTATTCCATTTGTTTACTAGATAGAATTTAATATCTGAAGTCTGTTTTACACAAATAAATCTGAAAATTAAGATTTAAGTCAGAATTTATTGAGGGAAGCTCCTGTATCTGCCTGTACTAATACCGTGGTTTATGACCTAAGGAATGGGCTGTTTAATCCTGGAGGGAGAGCTTTCAGAAGGCTGTTTTACATAAGGCTCCACTGGTGACCTCGTTCCTGGTTGGGAGGGTCTGAGTGTGGAGGGGCACTCACTGACCTCCTCCACCATGCTCTGATGAAGTTGTGCCTGGACCTGGGGTGCTGCTGGAGGAAGGTGAGGGTGCTGAAAGAGAGGAAACAAGAAGATGCAGGAAGCTCTGAGGTGCTGCTGGAGGAGGATGAGGGTGCTGAAGGAGAGGACCGGGGTGCTGTAGGAGAACCAGGATCCTGCAGGAAGCCCTGGGTTGATGCTGGAGGCTGATGAGGATGCTGCAGCAGGATGAGGGTGCTGGAGGCAGGAGTTCCTGGGGTGTTGCTGCAGGAGCCCTCAGGTGCTGTGGAAGGCTACAAGGGGCTGCAGGGGGATGAGGATGCTGCCATAGCATCCCTGCCCTGTGGTAACGCCTCACTAGATCCGTTACAGAAACCCGTTGCTTGGGTTGCACTAATCAATAGCTGTGCCTAACAGTTTACTAGGCTGGTTAATTAAACAAATTTACCTTTTGAAGGAAAAATCCGTTGCACGTAATTTAGGTTGTGGTGCAATGCAACCTTTTTGGAGGTTACTGGTGCTTTTAACCACTGTCTAAAGTGCATACAGTGTTAATTAGCATATTTAGGATTAAGTAGATTTACCATGCAGTAATCATTCTCTAATTCAGTAAGAACTATCTCTGGTGAATAGTGGACATTAATGACAGTTGCAAGAGCTTAGATATTACATAATCACTAATTACATTCCGCACAATTAGCGGAGACTCCTCCATGTGAATCGCTAATGGCTGATTTGTGTCAGCAGCCTGTTCTGGCTGAATATAAGAAATATAAGCAGCCTGCATAATCTTCTGATGGAATTAGCGTAGGGAGGGCCATTATTAATGAAGGTGGGAAGCTGGGAGGAGCACTGGTGGGTGGAGTGAACCTGAAGATGCTGTTGTCCTGCCCTGATAGACACCTGCCCTCCCGTTGTGGGAGACCACCCTGGTGATGATTCCTCTTGCTTCCTGGCCTGAGGGTAAAACTGGCACCCCAGGGGAGTCTGGGAGACATTTAAGAGCCAAGTCAAGTGGTGCAGAACTGGCACCCAAACCTTTGGTCTTTAGAGCTCCGTTTATCAGTGAGGAGATGGGAACAGCGCGCAACCTGATGTGGCAAAATAGAGACAGGCTAACTGGCCTGAAAGTTCTGGTTTGTTTATTTTGGGGGGTTTTCCCCACTACTCAGTCTTTGAAAAAGAAAAATGCAATAGTTTATTGCAGTGGTTGGTTTATTTAGGGGCTTTTTTTTCCCACTACTCAGTTTTGGAAAAGAAAAATATAATAATTTCTTGAGCTAGTTGGTTTATTTGGGGGGACTTTCCCACCACTAAGTCTTTGGAAAAAAAAAAAAAAAAGCAGTAGTTTCTTGCACTGGTTGTTGTGGTTGATTTTTATGTTTTTTTCCCCCACTACTCAGTTTTTTTTGAAAATAAAATTACAATTGTTTCTTGCACTGCCACATTTAGCCTTTCCTTACTTTTAACCATCTTCTATGATAAATGAAAAAGGCTGAATTTTGCTTTTCCCCCTCATCCTGTCTGACTACCCGTCAAGAGGACCTTCCTCATTAGCAGGACGTGATGCAGGTTTGGACAGACGTGAAGTGGCAGGCAGGCTTTGCTGCTTCAAAGAAATAAATCTTTGCTCAATTGATTTTTAGTGATGTTTGGATCAAGTCCCCGGTTCCTTACAAGCGGAATTCAGCCTCCTGTGCTTGTTGTGTGATTAAAATGAGGAGCAGCGGTATTAAGTCAGTGGAATTGCTTTGGACAAATCCCAAACTGCAGCCTGGCATTGGGCCCCTCTACCTTTAGGTATTAGGTATTTTAAATTAAGATTGCATGTGGTTTTAAAAGGCTTTGTTGGAGCAAAAGCAATTTAACAAAAGGCAATGTATCTGACGACTACTCTTCTGCCTGCCAAGTGCTCTTCTCTGCGAGCGCATTGTAGGGATGGCAGATTACATCTGCAGAATATTTTTGTCTGTCACTTGGTTCATTTTCATAATAATAACTTGCATCCTTCTATATCCTTTCATGTTGAAGGGTTGCAAACCATTATACAAACAGACCTGCTCCTGAGATGCAGCCACCTCTGAGGGGAGAGACGAAGAGATTTAGACCAGAGAGAAGGAAGGAATTTTTGGTGCTGAGGGTGGTGAGACCCTGGCCCAGGTTTCCCAGAGGTGGTTGATGCCCCATCCCTGGAATCATTTCAGGTCAGGTTGGCCAGGGCTCTGAGCAACCTGCTCTAGCTGCAGATGTCCCTGCTCCCTGCAGGGGGATTCGACTTAGATGGCCTTTGAAGGTCCCTTCCAGCCACAACCATTCCGTGGTTCTGTGCTGCTGTTGGAGGAACACAGACTGTGGGTCCCCATCCTGCTCACACTGGGGAGGAAACCCACAAAAGGGCTGAGCTACTGGCAAAATCTGGACAGCACTTGGGTTTGAAAAAAAAAATACAAACAAACAATATATATATTTTAAAAATATATTCAATGCCTAAATAGCCCTTATTTTCCATGTTGTGTATGAACTGTTCTGGATAGGTGGGAGTAAGGGCTTAGCTGTGGGGTCATAAAGCATCCTCTGCCGCTTCCCCCTCGGCTAAAATGGGCTGTAGGCAGAACCTCCACTCTTCAACACAAGACACAAAATATTCTTCCTCTGACAGCAGAAAAATGGCCAGTAGCTTATCCAGACCCATTCATGTCAGTACTAACGTGCCTTAGATAACGGATAGTTACCTAATGATCGTGGCCTAACAGCAACACTTTGAAGCCCTGGAAACCCTTGCGAGATGTCTGGGCTGCCTGTGCCTCAGCAAACAAGTGGCTGTGCTGGGCTTCACGGCACCAGGTAGGGTAGAGCATTTTTTTGTGTTCTTTCCCAACAGCGAGGATGGCAGAGGATTCACATTTGAGTCTGGAAATATTGGCCTTTAAGTGCTGTGTCTAGAAACTCCATTTTTTTAATCTTTCCGGGGCTGGTGGCTGGGCTGACATGAATTAAGGCCACCCCAGTGAGCAGCAGTGGAGGACAAGGCCATCAGGCTTTCTGGTAAATGTGCTTGGGGAGACCAATTAAAGGGTGCAGAAGCAGGGTGGTGAGCGTTGTTTTTAGGTTATGGATTCTCCAAAGCTGTGCTTTTGGTGTTGCTGAGCTGTTCTGCAGCGCTTTGACCTGGCTGGTGACGGCCGAGCACCCTGCATGCCCTCGACCCCAACTCCGCCAGAACTGGGGCAGGAGGGCTGGAGATCAAGCACGGAGCCCGGTGTGGGGCGGCATTTCCATAAGTGCCGCTTGCAAAGGCAGGTACTATTCCTGATGTTATTGCCAGAACATTTAAATCTTAATGACTGGCATTGTTGTCTCCAAGACGGTGTTTTTCCTGCTGAGAAACTGCATTAGGCTGGAGAAGCAGAGCTCATTTCCATTCACTCAGCAGTCTCTCTAGAAATGACATGCAGTGCTTGAAACTGTTTATTTCCAAATTCAGGCCTCCTCCGCATCAGTCATCAGCTTCAATTACCAGTTTTCCGGAGCCGAGCCATCAGGCAGTCTGACACGAGGGTCCAACCTAATTCCCACCTTCTCCAAAGTCAAGAGCATAATGTGCAGATGAAAAGGTGGAAAATAGCCTGGACTTCATTAGCATGCAGAGCCTGGCTGTTCATTTGCTTGCTGCGAATGGAAGTTCTGACACTCGGCGCCTTCTGCAATATGAGAAAAGTCCTCTTCAGAGTATATGATGTCCTTACCAGCCAGGAAAGGTCATCAAAAAGGCAGGCACTGACCTTGCTCCCTGCTCTTCATGACTAGTTTATTGATTCCAGGAACACCTCATTACATGCTGGATCAACATATTATTGCCATGTTCAGTGGCTGAATTGTTTACAAGTGTCTTTATAACCAGCAAAAGCCTTCCGGATGATGCATGACTACACTCATTTGGATGTGACCTGCCAATTATATGTTATCCGATATGGTGCCGGGTGGCTTGATCCCTGACCAGGCCCGCTGCCCTGCATCAGCATAGGCCCATTTACTACTTCTTTCTAACCGCTCTTTGGGGAAGTGTCCATTAGCCTGTCAGTCTGTAAAT
Source organism: Chloroceryle amazona (assembly GCA_027560015.1). Lineage (NCBI taxonomy): Eukaryota > Metazoa > Chordata > Aves > Coraciiformes > Cerylidae > Chloroceryle > Chloroceryle amazona. The sequence goes on along the minus strand of JANHFX010017575.1, from coordinate 8,596 downwards.
ACTTTATTTATTTTTTCCCCCACCTCTGCTGCCGGCGAGGCGAGCGTTATTGCTCTGTCATTTGCTATGCATGAGGTTCATAATCAGTTGGGGGAAGAGGGTGGTGGGTTTTTTTTATGGTGGTGGCTGATAACCCACCCAATTTGCAGTCAGTGTGCAACTTGTTACCGAGCCGAGCGCTGGCCCTGACGGAGAGACCTGTCATATTTTATTCAGATGTGAGCACTGCCAGGCTGCTGATTTATTTGCAGGAGGGAAGGCAGGAACAAACACCCCCCTGTCTCTGCAGCCTCTCCCTTCCCCGCCTCTAAAGGTCCAATAACTTACCACCAGCAAATGCATTTTCATCTTCTACATATTTTTCTGTGGTTTGCGTTCGCATTCGCTTAATATATTGTGATGTGTTATTTATCCTCCTTGGGCCACCAGCCGGGCAACTCACTGTAGTTTACATGCGTGTAGACACAAGCATTTAAAAAAGAAATCATGGGGCACGACTACTGTTTTAATCTCTTGTTACAGACACTTCTAGGGCTCAATAAAAAAAAAATAAAGAGTGGCACAGCAAGTCTGTAAAGAGAGATGGCTCCAAAAAGTAGCACTGAGAAAGTGGTTCATGTGCAACCACTGGTGCACACCTGAGTAGCCTTGGGTGGCTGCTGCAGCTGCTGGTTTTCAGCAGCTTTTTGTGATGATATGATGGGTATCATCAGAAAATGTAAAAACACACACACTTTGGGTTTGGTTTTGCACTGGAGAGTGAGTGCCTGTGTTCTCTGGCCCCCCAGCCTGGTTGCCTGTGGGGTGAGGGCTGGAGGCTGAGGCTAATTGCCCTTCTCTGATGGTGGAGATGGTTTTTTCTGACATTTGATTTCCATGTGCAGCCAGATGTGAACATGAATGGGCTTGTGTGCATGTGAAAGGGGGGGATTGTGGGTGGGAGAGGGACCAGGCAGAGGTCTGACATATGAGGTAAGATCCAATGTGTCTCAAATGCAGATGAAATGAACATCTGCTTAAATTTGTCTCTGTGTGAGGGAAACAGTTCAGAGTGACCTCAAAACAACACAAAAAGAGCCCATGGGTGTTTGCCTGCCTGGGGATGCTATCCTAAGACAGACCTTAAGCTGGTTAGGGGGATTTTGAGCTGGTAGAGAATGGTTGAGCAAGAGGCACCATGTCCCCATCATATCTTATCCCATGGTGTGTCCCTGCAGCACCTTATCCTGCCCTTAGAGGGTACAAGTACTGACTTAAAAACAAAGAAACCCACCAAAAATAAAATTACCCCAGCACCTGAAGCTGTTTGGTAGCTTGTTTATTTTGTACCTGCACCTTACAGTTGGTTTCCTTTCAAAGTACTTCCTCTTTGAATTAGCCACAGTACCAGAGTTGTGATGGAGCCTGTCTGAAAGCAGAGCGAAGGTGGTTTCTCTCAAAGAAGGGAAGATGTGTAGGGCCTGCCAGTGTGCTGGTGCCTCTCTGAGGCATTTCTGGAGGAGCTGAGGGCATCCTGGAGCCTGGGCATTGCTGCCATGCTCTGTCTCCAGTGCCTGACCACCCCTGAGGTGATGAAGGAAACTCCTTGCAGAGGTGGTGTGTCCATGCAGCCATGGGTCTGGCTAATGTGGAAGCACCAGGATTTCTACAGGGTTTGTGGCCTGGCTGGAATAAGACCAAATTTCTGCATGTGTAGCAGTGTATGCTCAGAGCTCTGCAAACATTAATTAAGTTGCCTAACACCGCTTGGCAAGTGTTAGTGTTGAAAGCCTCTTGCTGTGGTTAAATTGAGGGACCAACAGGGCTTAAGAGCTTCAAGGGTGAACTGGAGGTATCAGGGAAGATGCAACTTCTCCAGCATCCCACCTTTTGAGAACCAGTGTTGCATCATCCTGATGCAGAAACCCACTATGCCAGGCCCAAGGCCACCTTCACCCCCTCTCTGTGCTGTTGGAAGTGTCTGAGGAGCTGGAGGTCCTCGACAGAAAGCAGCATGACACCCGCCTCCCTCCTTACAACACAGAGCATTCAGGTTTGGGTGGCTGCAGAAGTGGGTTTGAATTGCTTAAAGCAGCCCATTTAGCTTCCAAAATAAAAATGGGCTTTGCATGTGGGTTTTTAATTAGAGAAGGGGCAAAACACAGCTTCAGGTCCAAACAGCCTTGGGCTCTGGAGACGGCACAATGTGTTGATCTGAATCTAAATTTTAGAAAGGAGAAAAAAAAGTCCATTTACTATCAGATCCCTGCATCTGAGCAGCCTCCAGTGTTGAATATTCAAGGAGCTGATTCCCCAGGTTGTAGTCCTCAGGGGTGTACGCTGGTGCGGTGCTGCTGAATCCAGCACTGCAGGCAGGTAATGCTGCCATGCCCAGTGCCGATCAGCAGCAGCAGTTGGATTGTCTCAGTGTGGGGTCTTCACTGCGGCGCTGGCATCTCCCTCCCCAAGGTGAGGGACCAGGTAATTCCCAGTTTGGCTCTTGCCACACACCCAGCAAGTGGCACATCAGGTCTGGCATGATTTGCACTGGGATAAGCTTGTAGGGGTTTATCAGGCCCCAGACACCTGTCTGAATTTGGCATTTGATCCGTTCGTTTCTGTTCATGTCGTTATTTCTGGATGCCTGTTCATCACAGGCATTTGCTCTTTAAAATGGAGAGAAAAAACAGCTCCTCTCTATGGCAGCAAACATGGAAGTTGCATGATGATGGAGAAGAGCATTAACCTTTCCTCTAGCCTGGGGAACTTCATAATATTTTTTAAATCAACTTTTTGTTGATTTTGGAGGGATGCCTAGTACCTGAAGGAAGTGAGAGGCAATGGCGTCATCAGGAGAGCTATTTGCAGCTCCTCAAGGGTGGTGTTCAAGGTCACATCTGACCCAGGAATGTCTGTGGGTGCTGTGGAAGTCCTGGCATTGCCCCGCTGCCCCAGTGGGACCATCTCTCCTGGTGCACTTGCACACTGGGATCTGAGCCAGCAGGTTTGCAGCCCCCATGTCCCACAGTCTGCAGGTTTTCTGCCCTTTGGAAACTCAGCAGGGCCTCCTGCCCTGTTGGGGTGGTTTTGGCCTCTCCCCACTATCTCAGCTGATGACAAAAGCGGAGGAATACATGGACAGAGGGGAGAAGTTCAACCGCAGCAGGAGATGCCACAGTGCTACCCCTTGCTGGCCTTGACAGGAGGCTTGTTAGAAGAGAAATAAACTTCACTGTAGTTTTCAATTGCTTTGAGTATTTTCACTGGAAGAATTTTGGGAGGTTTGGGTCAGTTTACATGAAACCAGGCCTGCTGGCAACAGATGAGGTACCCTGCCCCAAATGGGGAAGAGGGTCTTTGTGCATGTGTTAGCAGAGCTCGCTGAAAGAGCTTCAAACCAGATCTGAAGGGGGAAAGGGATGAATACAGGCTCACTGGAGATGGTCCTTGGGGCAGCACATCAATGTTTGAGGGGCTCATGAGGTCCTTCAGTCTGCTGTCTGGGTGGAGGTAGGGGATGGAGATCCATGCAATAGCAAAGACACAAGGGATATAGATGTGTGAGAAGCCACAGAAGCGCATGAGAATGGTCATATAAGCATTAGAGCTTCTGTCCCCAAAATGATGGATAGCTCAACTGAAGCATATCTACATCAACACGCAGCACAGGCAGCAAACAGGAGGAGCTGGGAGCCATCGTACAGCAGGAAACCAATGACACAGTTGCTATCATGGAAACATGGTGGGATGACTTGTACGACTAGGGTGCTATGTTAGATGGCTCCACACTCTTCAGAAGGGACAGGCCACAAAGGAGAGGCGATGGAGTGGTCCTGGATGTTAAGGGGTGCTTTGGCTGACTAGAGCTTAATGATGGTAATGACAGGGATGAATGTTTATGTGTAAGAATCAGAGGGATGGCCAACAAGGCCGATACTATGGTGGGAGTCTGTTACAGACAGCCCAACGAGGATGAAGAGGCAGGTGAAATATTCTATCAGCATCTGAGAGAAATCTTACAATCACACTACTTGTTCACATGGGGGACCTGGTACCAACAAAGACTCGAGGGTGATGTGAATGTTGGAGGCCAATTTGGGCACAGTGATCATGAAATGATAGAGGTTTTGATTCTTGGAGAAATAAGGAGCTGGGCCAGCAGGACTGTGACCATGGACTTCTGGAGGGCAGATCTTGACCTGTTTAGGAGACTGGTTGACAGAGTCCCTTGGGAAGCCATCCTCAAGGGCAAAGGGGTCCAGGAAGGCTGGCTGAGGCAGCCACCAGCATCCTTGCTTGTATTAGCACTAAGTGCGGCCGGCAGGACTAGGGCAGGGATTGTCCCCCTGGACTGGGAACTGGGGAGGCCTCCCCTTGAATCCTGGGTCCATTTTTGGGGCCCCTCACTCTCAGAAGGATATTGAGGAGCTGGAGCATGTACAGAGAAGGGCAAAAAAACTGGGGAAGGGGCTGGAGCATGACTCTGTTGAGGAGCAGCTGAGGGACCTGGGGTTGTTGAGCCTGGAGAAAAGGAGGCTCAGGGGAGACCTTCTTGTACTCCACAACTCTCTTGACAGGAGGTTGGAGCCAGGTGGGATCGGTCTCTTCTCCTAAGGAGCAGGTGACAGGACAAGAGGAACTGGCCTCACGTTGCACCAGGGGAGGTTTAGGTTGTAGCGGAGGAAAAATTTTTTCCCCACAAATCTCACTAAGTTGAAATTTCATCTTGGGGCTGCCAAGGCCTGTCCACCTCTGCAGTGGGGTGGGATGGATCCTGCTGGGTGGCCAGTACCCACTTGGCTCCCGCTGCAAAGGAAGGCAACAGATTGCAGTAGACTGGAACCAATTAGCCATGTGGTTTCACTGTATCTGAACTCACTACAAGTGGGTTCCCAGGATCTATGTAAATCCTTCTCTTTCTACACAAACTCTCTTGCGTTCATTAGTAGGTACCAGGAGCAACACTGAAAGTACAAGCCATGCAGAGACAGAAGTCAGTGAAGACCATCTGTGTCCACACAAGGTCATCATCCCGATTACGCCACGGAGAGTGGAGCGTTTGCTTATTACCCTTGTAACTATTGTTGTTGTACCCCTGTAACTATTGTTGTTGGTTGTGTATTAAATGCGTTTTAAAATAAACTGGGTGAGCCTGGCACTATCACAGCAGTTTAACCCATCACCGTGGGTTGCATCAGAGCATATAAGAAAGATCAGCACAGACTTTTTAGCAGAGCCTGTTGTGACATGACAAGGGCTGATGGTTTTAAACTAAAAGAGAGAGATTTAGACAAGAGAGAAAGAAGAATTTTTTGATGCTGAGGGTGGTGAGGCCCTGACCCAGATTGCCCAGAGACGTGGTCGATGCCCCATCCCTGGAACCTTGCAGGTGAGGCTGGACAGGACTCTGAACAACCTGCTCTAGTTGCAGATGTCCCTGCTCCCTGCAGGGGGATTGGGTGAGATGGTCTTGAAAGATTCCTTCCAACACAAACCAGTCTGTGTTTCTATGTGGTGGTTGGCCAATGTGGAGTTGGACCTTCCACGCGAGGATGAATGAAGTAGTCACCTCAACTTTGTAAGACTGGATTTACCCTGGAAATGAACATGTGAAAATCAGGATGAAATTTCAACTTAGTGAGATTCCTTTCAGCCATTACTCTCTTGAAACCAGGGCATGGAGACAGGCAGGGCTTCCAGAAAAACCTGTCCCCTTTCCAGTTTGCTGGGTAGCAAAGGAAGCAGCCAAGGGGCTGTAGCTCCTGTGGCCAGGGCAGAGGCTTACGGTGAAGCCCAGCAAGAATTACCTCTTTTCTGTGGGCACCCACAAAACCTTAAGCAGATCCACCAGAGATGAAGCCCTGAAGGTGGGACCCCAGCACCCCATCTGCAATGGGGGTGGTGGGGCTGTTATGAATCACTGGTAATGACTTATTTTACATATTGTTATTGATGGGGTTTTGTTGTTGTAAGTCGCTGATTATATTTAAGAGATAAGGGGGGAAAATGTCTGCAGTGAAATCCCTGGAACCAGGCTTCAAAGCCCTGAGCGCCTGTCACAGCCCTTGCCAAGTGTTTCCAAACTGAATAGTCATTGGGCTGGCAGATAATTCAGAAACTATTTGTACGAGCTGTTTATCAAATTATTAACTGCACAGATGTTGTTTGGTTGAAGAGCAGCTGAACCTTCTCTCTGCCAGCCGTGGAGACAAAGGTCTGCGGGAATAATTGGAGATGTGCATGGAATATTAAATTAATTTACTGCTCTTAATTCTTATGCAAATCCTGACCTCTGATAGAGCCTATCAATTACCCTGCATACAGGGAAAAGAAAGAACAGTTTCTTTATTTCCCCCTCTCTTCTTTTTTTTTTTTCCCGTTGTTCTTCAGTTTGTTTGTTGTTGGTTTGTTTTTTTTTCCTCCTCCTCTTTTTGAAAGGAAATATTTGGGGGAGGAAAAAAAAAAAAGCCATTTGTGGGAGAAGCAAAGGACATGGATTATTTAATTGAATCTCCTGGTTGCAGCGATGTCCCCTGGGAGTTGGGACACAGGTTTTAAAACAGGGAGGAGGCCTGGGAATGGGGGCCAGGGCTGGGCTGAAATAGCTCCACATGATTCTGGGAGAGGGGACTGAGGGGCTTTTGGCTGGAGCAGGAGAGAACTGGAGAGCCTGCACTGGTCGAGGGGGGAGGTGTCTGTGGGGTTAGGAGTGAGAGGGGGGTCCCTGGCCTCTGTTGGGGTCTAGCCAGGAGTTGGGGAGGGTCTCATGGGGGGTTATCTGGGGAGACCTTCAGGGGATTGGGGAGGGGGGTATCTAGGGAGGGTCTCAGAGGGTTTGAGGGGTATCCAGGGAGGGTTTTACACCACTGGGAGCATGGCTGATTCCACCCGTAATTAACAGGGAAGAAGAAAGGCAATTTGTTGTCAAGCCTATTGTGAGATCTCAGGTAAAATGAAGTACGATTTAATTGGTCCTCGTTAAATAGAGCTATTTTTCTAATATGGAGAAAAGGCCTCATTTTGGGCATTTTTTTTAATTGGGGTTGTGTATTCGCTGTTTAGTCAATGTTTAAAAAAGACTCCGGGCCTTATTCTTTCATCATATTTTCTAATAAGGATAAATAAATAGGATGAATAATGCGATCGGTCTATCCCTCGACCTCTGAAAGACCTCAGCAGCGAAATGATGTTTCAAGCTCCTTTCGTCACATCCAATATGCGCTGCCTTTCAGCTCTCCCGCAGCCCAAACAAAAGCCATACAACAATATCAATTAATCATGCAGCAGGCAAACAAGGAGATTTATTCCACTACAAATAGCCTCACAGAGAGACGCTGAATGGGCTTGATTAGCATGAGAAAAGAGGAGCAAAACTCCACAGTTCAACAGCTAAAGAGCAATTTGATGGGGCTGGAATTGGGAAATTACTTGATTAGTGTCTGTCGGAGGAGAACACGACGAGGACGCAAATCCCAGCCCCGACGGGGGTGGCGGACAGGGCAGCCTGGCCGGGTGGGGG
>JANHFX010017572.1:0-34659 GCA_027560015.1 Chloroceryle amazona | reverse complement strand
CCGCAGGGTGCTGGAAATGCTCCCCCAGCCCGGACAGGGCATGGCTGTTCTGGGCAGCGCGAGATCAGACACCGTCTCCCATTCTCCGTGTTCGTGGCTGCCGTGGAAAAGCCGCGCGGCTGTGGTTGGTGACGGGGTAATAGCAGCGATTCCCATGGGGCTGGGGAAAGGCTTCCGGGAAGCTTTTCAAAGGTTGGGCCTCTGTGGCTATTTTGCTAACCCCTAACATTCAAAAAACATTAATCTAGTGTAGAAATAATAAACTCTCTGTGTTTGCAGGGCCCCCAGTGAACCTAAAAAAGGTAGGAGTTACAAGAAAGAAAAAGTCAGCTTTGAATTTTTGCACCACTACTTCAGCCCCGAAGCTGCAACTGTTAAGAAAAACAAAAAATACCAACTGGTGATAAAGGCAGGGGTGTTGTTGGCACTAGAAATTCATGTGTTGGTTGTTGGTGTTTTCCAGCCTTCCCACAGCAAATCGTTGTCCCCCGTTAGCCCCGCGTGCCCTGTGACTGGAGATGTGCATCTCCAGGCGTTGTCCTGCCGGGCTGCTGCAGGGTTTGTGCTCGCTTTCCCTGGGCACTCTGGTAGAGTCTTCACAGGGGCTTTGTAGCTGGGTCAAAACTGGACAGTTTGTTGCGTGGTTGAACGTTAACTGGGAGCTGCGGTTTACGACATTGGCGAGTTACTGCTGGTCCTGCTCTGAGGCTGTCTGGGGCCATGGCTTCCTATGGAATGTACAGGGACCCCTCGCCTGCGTGCGTAGCCTCTTCTAAGCTCTCCGACACTTCTCACACAATTAAGTCACAGATCCAGTTATGAAGTCCATCATTTTGGAGCCCTTGTGGTTTATGAAGCTCTCCAGAACACCCAGCCAGCCGCGGTGGGTAGCGCAGTGAGCGGGGTCACCCTCACCGGCAGCGGGTCCCAGCAGCATTTCCCTGCGGTCTCCATTCCTGACACTTTTCCCTGAGCCATCACTCTGCTTGTCGCTGCCTCGGGGGAAAAGAGAAGCGTCAGTGCAGAGATGGAGAGGTGATGAGGGACAGGTGGTGATGGAGTGGGAGCACTGGGGGACCAGGGGTCCCTAGATGGAGGAACAGGGAACCAGAGGGCAAAACAGCTGCTCTCAGGGCTGGCATGTGAGGCATAAGAGGTCCTTGGGCTGAGCTGGTGTTGCAGCTTCTCTGCTGATTACCATTGCAGCAATTAAAATCTTTTGCCTTTTTCCTTGTGTAAAACCTCATCTGTGCACGTAGAGACCAGCTGCTTTTATAGACCCGTTACTGGGGGGCTGTAGGAACTCTGTGGTTGCAAGAGTGAAAACAATCTTCAGCAACTGTTCTGTGCTACGTGAAAGCCAGTCGGTAGAAGTAGCGTTTGTAGCGGGGTGAGGTGAGGAAACGCCGCGCGTTGGCTGCTGAGAACAACCCCGTGTTCTCCGGGTGCGGGGAGGGGGAGGCAGGAAGCCGGTGTCCGTATCCATTAGAGTGTTTTGCAGTGTGAAACCAGGGATCACCTCGTGCTACCAGGAACAGATGGGAAACAAATATCACCGACTTTATGAGAAGCTCAGCCCTATTTTTAGAATCTTTCTGATTTCTTTCACAATTTTTAGAACATGTTTCCAGTGTTGTATCATCGTATGGTGCCAACTCTGCTATATTGTAGTATGGGAAAGATTGTTCTTTTTTTTTCCCCGTTGCACCCAATCTCTGTTTTTTGCCAAAAGAAGAAAGAAAGGGCGGGGGGGGCAGGGGTGGGGAAGAGAAGAAAATTCCACTGCAGTCCTCAGTCCAAACCAGAAATAATTGGTTTATATCCTGGTGAGCTTCAGTGGCCGAGGAGGGGTTAATATTATTTCTTGTCTATTTGCTTCTATCGGGTTCTGCGTATCAAAGTGATTTAAAACTATTCCACTGGTTGCAGCAGTACGTTTCCAGGACGGTTGCATTTCACCGTTACTCGCAGTGGTGTTGTACCCTCTGTGAACTTACCCTAAGAAGGCAGCTGAGATTTTCGTGGCCCTTTTCTCATGAAAGCAAGAAGCGGTGGAGACCTGGGCTGAGCCCACCTGAGCAGGCAGGGCCCTGTTGCCAGCGGGTGGTCGCTTGGGGGCTGCCAGGAGCGGTTCCTTTACGCGGTGTCGAAGCAGCACATGCTCACTCTGACCCTACACCTCTGCCAGGGGCAGAGGGAGTTCAGAGGAGCTTTGGCTGCAGACCTACAGATAGCAGAAAACGCTGCGGACGTTGGGATGCACTTGGGTTTCTATGACTGATGCTTTTAATTTTCACTGAAGAGGGTGATTTTCCGAAGGGCCTTTGCTCCATCCGCACATGGTACTTTCAGTAGTTCCTACACTGAGCCTTCTTCTGGTTTATGGCTGGAGAAGGCATAGATCCTTGTTACCATCATCTCGGTCTGCTCTCGCGTTTATTCAAGTGATCTATTGCATAATTTTAAAAAAAAATATTTAATTTTAATATTCTAGATTGCTGTGTAGCCCTGGCGATTGTATAATTGCTTGGGAAATAATAAAAGACTGTTTTCAGCATAGAGCAGCAAAAACCTCCTGTTCCATTAGATGATAATGTAGAATGTTTTGCATGGTGGTTTGAGTAATTTATTACTTGCCCCTTAAACACCAATCTCATTCTTGAGCAGAAGGATTACTACAGTCCATCACTTGGTAGGAATTAGAAACCCTTTTGGTTTGAAAGCTCCGGGGTGTATGAGCATCCCTTGCATTTGGAGCTGGGTGTGATCTGTGACTGTGTTTAACATCTTGTAACTCGTGCTGCTGTGCTCCCGAAACCTTAAATTCTTATTTTCTTGCCTGTAATCTTCAAATACAGCACTTGAAATTGTATGTTGTTTTAATAACATACTGGTACATAAGGCAGTATGAAAACGATGTGATAGTAAAGCCATGGGTGGAGGAGGCATGGGAACAGAAAAGAGACTGCTCTTTCTCAGTGCTGGAAGGGTAGATTGTGGACTTGTGTTTTTCCTTCTAAATATAGCGGTCGTGGAGAAGTTTTGCAGCTGCGAGCTTCGCGTGCTCTTTTAGACCAGCCTTTCTCTTCACCTTGGTCCTGGCTTTTGCTTGTTGCACCTTCGTGGGGAGCTCTCCTCTTTGCCCAGTGTTAGGTCTTGTCGTTTAGAAGAGCAGAAATCTTTTCATTTGTGTCACGCAGCTTCAGAACTGAGAAGCAATGTACGGGTTGTGCCTCTGTTGAATCATTATGGGAGACTATTTAACCTCATTTTCAGAGCTTGTGCTCTGCAACCGTTCTGCAGCTCGTCTCGAGATGCTGTGGGTCTGACGGCTGACTTGGCGGGCATCGCTCTGTCCTTTAACACTCTGTTTTCTTTATTGCAGAAAAAGCAGCAGCTAATGAAGATGAAGTGCAAAAAGCAGATGTATCATCTACGGGTCAGAGTGTCATCGACAAGGATGCGCTTGGACCAATGATGCTTGAGGTGAAGAGCACAGAATTCCTTTATTTAAGCCAGTTCTGCTCCTGGCAGGAGGAAGAGCAGCGTGTAACAGAATGAAACAGCCCAGTCTGGGGTCGCTGTCCACGAATGGCCGAGGGACAAGCCAGCCTGGCTGCTCGGGGTTGTGTCACTGGAGAGCAGGCAGCGTGTTTCTCTTGGTTTCAGCGATGAAGTTCCTTTAGCCTGGGGTGGGGAGAGGCAGGGAAGGATGATTCTGCTTTTCTGTGACAGAGGCAGCCGAGGGGCTTCAGCTGGCAGTGAGTCTTGGGTGTCTGCAGGTGCATGCAGATTTGGGAGACCTGTTGTACCTGGGCATGGGCTGACTTGCACAGGAGAGTACATGGGAAGAACCCCTCCTCCAAAGCTGCGTGTCATTGCTGCGCTCGTGAGCGGTTTCTCAGCACTGACAGCATGCCTCTGCCCTCTGGAATAGGAAAGGAATCCAGGAGAGTTTCCCAAGGCGTGTATTTCGGTTTGTTCGGTTCAGATTTGTGTCTGGTTTAGGTGCTATTTGGATCCCCCAGGAGGCTGTGTGGTTAAACCCCGTCTGGTAGCTGCGTAGCAGCCTTGGTGGGCAGGCTCCTTATCCGGCATCCCCGTGGCATCTGCTGCCGTCCTTTGGCGCTGCTGCTGCCTCAGCTGGCGTGCAGACGGGTTAGCCCTGGCCTGACTGGGGGATCTCTCTGTATGGGAGAAGAAATGGGACTCCAGGTGAAACAGAACACAACCTCTGAATCAAGCTAAAGGAACCAATAGGTGTCCTGTCACTTCTGAATGCTGCAGGAGCCATTTGCACGCTGTAGTGGTTTTAAGTCTTTGCATTATTTTTCGTGATTCACTGGAGGAAAACATAGTTTTCTCTCTTACCTATGGAATAAAGGCTCCAAAAGTAGTGGAGCCTAAAGGCTTCATAGTACTAAACATAAGGAAGGTTAGACAGGTTGGAATGAAAACATTCTTTGAAAAGTGGGAGTAACAAATTAATTGATTTCGTTTGATATTTATATATTTATTTGGTTTTGCTATCAAACAGGGTTAAACATTCATCTCTTATATTGCTGTGTTAAAATTTATCTTTATTTTCCTAGTAATTTGATTGTGAGGACCTGGTTTAATCACAGGGAAAGTAAGGATGACTTTTTTTTCCTGGCTTATCTTGGAAGATTGTCTCTTGCAGCAAACATGACACGCAAAATCGCCCCTCTGCTCCATTATTCCAGTTAATTTAGTTTTCCTTCCCAGTAAAACCATTGCATATTAACAAAGAAAGATTGTGGAACTTAATTAATAAACGGTGGTCCTGTTGCACAAACAAAGTTAAAAGGACTGAAAGTTGTTGCACGTTTGCTGTGGAAAGACTACAGGTAGTTCCTTTGTGCCTTTGTCTGCTTAAGGAAATGCAGTTACATTATTTCATCTCTACAGAGCCCCTCTATGCAGCCCTACCCTTTTCCATTGCCAAATTGTAGTGGAAATGGCAATGCTGATGAACAGTTTATTAGTAGGGTTGGTTTAGAAATATAACTGTCTGTTTTATTAAAGAAAAAAAAAAGAAGAATCCTCAAAATAGTGTTTCCAGCTGAAGAAAGTGAGTAAAATTCATCATGCAGCTGCCTCTGAGGAACATTGCAACATATTTCTTGATTAAAGCATAATGTAGATAGGAAGAGAAGATCAGAAACTAGTCAAGAGAAAGCTGACAATGTCTCAAAGACATCGAATGCATTTTCCATTCCAGTATGTTGTACAAAACAACGCCTATTTTCTTGTTCTCTCCTCCAGCATGTTGCCCATTATTTGTTCCCCCAGCGTCCCAGCAGCTGCCAGGAGAAGCTGCTTGTTGTGGTGGCTCCCATCTAGGGACGGAATTAAGAAAGGGTTGCAACAGTGGACGCTTCTGAAAGATTAAAGTGGCTCGGTGCATCCCCTTGCTCCGAAGCCTGCTGCTGCTTCGGGGCTATTAATAGGATGGCAAGAGGTGGGAGACAGGCACATGAGGCCCTGTGTGACTGCAGGCTCAGATGGCCACTCCTGTGGTCACCCCAAGGCGCAGCTGTGAGGGGACAGCACAGAGCATCTCCTTGCCAAAGAAGCTGCCATAGTAGGAAATAGGGAGAACTGAAGATTACTGTGGGTTGCCAGTAACTCTTGTAATCTCTTGCTTGCCATCTCTGCCTTTGAAAGTTTTCTCCGTAGGACTGGGATAAACATCTGCTATGGCTTCGGGTTTGCAGTTCCTTTGAATTGCTGTCAGCGTGGACCGCTGCCAAGCAGGATGGTTCAGCCAAACCCACGCCCTTCTGCCAGCTTTCAACGCCCTGTGGTTTCATGGTGGGCCAGTTTAGGGGACTGATGTGGCCTGTGTCTTTTTCTTACACTGGTTTTCAGCCAGCTCAGCTCTCTGGTCCAGCTCTTCATATCCTCAGGCAGTACAGGGAGCTGTCACGATACAGAAAGGACTAAACCAGAGAGGTCAGGCTTGTGTTGGCTTCAAGCACTGGTGAAGTGCAGTCTGAGACACGAATCCAGAGCAGAGATGCTGAGAGACAATTGTATTAGAGCCTCAATTAATTAAATCTTGTAAATCATTGTTAGTTCAACTAAATGCTAGTCAGCAGAAAAAGGCAGTGAATGTTCCGAAAGCAGAATGGAAAGGAGGGAGCTCTCCAAAGAAAGTGAATTAACAGGAGTGCTCAGAAGCAAAAAGAAAGCAATGATAAAACCAAAGTCAGAGATTAGAATTTGTGACAATTAACAGGAATAAAAAAGACCTAGCTTATCTTAATTTATAGAGGCAGTCAGGAAATCTACTTGTCCACTTATGCGTTCGGTTTATTATTTTCTAATTTCAAAGTAGAACAAGCAAAGCCTTTGGCAGCCCTCGGCTCAGCCACTCTGCCCGTGCCTTGTGCTGTCACCACCCTGCCCTGCAGCAGAACCATTAAGGGTCATGCTGAAGGAGATTTCACAGCCTCTTTGGGCAGCCTCTTCCCATATCTGTCCACCTGCACGGTGAAGTGGTTTTCTCTGATATCTCCATGAAGCATCCTCTCTTGCAGCCTGTCTGTTGTGTCTCGTCCTTCCCTTGTGAGCCCCTGAACAGAGCCCGGCTGTCTTCCCCCACCTCCTGCCAGGTGGCTGCAGGCAGAGCCAAGATCCCTCCTTGGCCCGCTCGTCTGTCTGTCCGGCTCTGCGCGCTGCTCAGCGGCGTGCAGGGTTTGTTCGATGTGTCCGTAGCCACAGGACTTGGCACCTGCCCGCGGGGGCCAACATGCAGGTTGCACAGGGGTCGCAACCTCTTCCCTTATTTTGTTTGTTTGGAGCAGGGCATTCAGTTCGTTTTCAGGTGTGGGTTTCAGTGTTTGGCAAGGCGTGCCCCTGCCTTGTGCCTTTACATGCTTCGGTGTGAATCAGATCAGAGGCGCAGTCTGAAATGTGTCCCTTGCCATGGCAGACGGGAACAGAAGAGCTGGGATGGAGAAATACTCAGCCAAGGCTTCTGGAGGGGATAGTTATTTTCTGAGTATCTTGTTAATCTGATTGTTTCGTGTTGTGTTTCTCTCTCTCTGCTTTTTTTTTTCCCTTTAGGCCCTGGATGGGTTCTTCTTTGTAGTGAACCCAGAAGGTAATGTTGTGTTTGTTTCTGAGAATGTGACCCAGTACCTAAGGTACAACCAAGAAGAGCTGATGAACACAAGCATCTATAGCATCCTGCACGTAGGGGACCACAATGAATTTGTCAAAATCCTGCTGCCAAAATCTTTAGGTATGTATTTTTTCCTCGTATCATAACATTACTTACTTAACTTTGGTTTCATAAATCATTGTTGCAATAACTTCAGTTAACGTCCTTCCACTACTTACAGTTTCATCATATACACCCTATTTGTTTTTAATGTGCATACAGGGCTGTATGAATGATTAATATTCTTCTCAAAAGCATCCACCACTCTTTTCAGATGTTCCTCTGTTAAAATTACTGTTAGTAACTCAGCCAGCTGATATTTTTAATGGATCTCCAGAGCGCATCACTGAAAGACAGCATTAGCTGTGCAGCTCTCTCCTAGGTCTCTGCCAAGGCTGGTTATTCTAAGAATGGCCCCGGAAAGGGGGAGCGAGTGTAAAAGGAAGATCGGAAGACTCCTTATGTTAGAACTTTTATTTCAGTCTCACCAATATTTACCTTTGTGTTTCAAAGACTGTTTGTGTGAGTCGCAGCCATTATTGGATTCATATTAATACTCATTTTTCACGTCACTGTGTTTTTGGAGGAAGTTAAAAGAAAGACAAAGTTGGTGCCGAGCACCTCACTTACTGACAGCAGTTTGAAAAGTATTATGTAGTTCACTTCAACATTTTATGGCTTTACTCATAAACCCCTGAAGAATCAAAACCGTAAATGGCTGAAGCCCATAAATTACTGCCTTTCTTGCATTTTGTGGCTGAAGAGGGCAAGTGGAGAGTGTTTTAAATCTGACCCTGCTGTTTCCTTACGTGGTGTTACATTAATTGGCTCTGACTGATGTCCAGTACCTATATTTGTGCATCTCAGGATTGTGTTTCCTCTTTTACTTGTCTTAAGTGCTGTGTGAGGCTTTAGTCTTATCCGTTGCTGCACCCAGGTCAGTCGAGCCCTTCAGTCTTTCCCGCTGTAGCTGAGACCGTGTGTTTCGATATATTCCCAATTTTATTGCTTCCTGGTTTTCTCAGAGTGTATTGCTTTAGTTTCTTTCTACTTCTAATCTGGACACGGATTTTTTTACACAGTACTGCCATCTCTTTTGTATTAATCACTTTTAAATTCACCGGACAGATCCTATGTAAATTAACTTTGCCTACCAGCAGGCTTTTCACTGTGCTGTGTAACTTCCACAGGCACCGATACATAGATTTTCATCCTGCTTTTCTACTACGTCCTTGTAAACCACTTGAAAAAACCCCGTGACAGCTGCAGAAATTAGCAGTGCTCTTAAAATCTGAGTTATGTGCTGGTTTGGGGTCCAATATTAAAAACAGATTATCTTTGTGGTTAAATGAGCTTGTTTCCCAACCAGTCTGCAAAGCACCTTGATGAGTTTGCTGTGGATAAGCAGCAGAAATGGCTGCTACCAGCTTTATCTGACTGGATGATCTTTGCTTTGCTCAGTGAACGGGGGATCCTGGTCTGGTGACACTCCGAGGCGTAACAGCCATACCTTCAACTGTCGGATGCTGGTAAAACCTCTTGCTGACTCTGAAGAAGGCCATGATAACCAGGAAGCACATCAGAAATACGAAACTATGCAGTGCTTTGCTGTTTCTCAACCAAATTCCTTCAAGGAGGACGGTGAAGGTAATCAGTGCTTTCCATTTCTGTCAGTATTTTCTCTTGCCGGGCCGTTGCGGGTCGGCGGTGTCACCGCAGTTTTTTGTTTAATGAAAGTGTACTTTTCTCTTGGATTAGGAATATATTCACTTGCTATATGTGTGTAAAAATATATAAAATAACTGAAATTAAGGGAAACTGAGCTTCTCCCAAAGAGACATCCCGGGTTTGTATCCCTGCCACTGTAAGAGGACTGTAGGTGACGGGGAGGAGAGTTCCAGTGGACAGCATTTTGAGTTCTCCCAATGTGAAGTTAATCATGGTTCAGCATTTCCTTATCATCTGCTACGGTGGCAGCTAAATTTCTGCAGATTGTACTTTAAGTGTTCAAGATAAGTAAAAGTGGCTTGTTATGAAGCCGCTTCCTCAGGGAGAGCCGGAGTGTGGGGCACGCATAAGAAATGTGGCTTAGAAGGTACAAGATGGTGAGTGTTGAAGAGATGTGCTCTCTGTGCACACACCATAGCCTTCCTTATTACTCCTGAGTGGTCGAGCTGCTACAGGTCTGTGCATAAACCCAGCTCTCCTCTGGTGGTTAATGTTGTGGGAGATAATGAATGTGCAAAACCACTGAGTTCTATATATCCCTTTACTGGTGCAAAATCAATTCTTTTGGTCCGAAAAGATTTGAAGAACTTTAAACAAATATTTCAGAATTCTTTGTGGAAACAAAAATCTTCCTGTTCTGTACAAATAATGAAAGCAACATTTCTCTTTAAGATTTGCAGTCTTGCTTGATTTGTGTTGCAAGAAGAGCTCCAATGAAGGAAAGACCACTTCTTCCTTCATCAGAGAGCTTTACCACTCGCCAGGATCTACAAGGTAACGTGAAATAGGAGGGATTGATTGATTGATTGATTGATTCCCCTCAAAGGGGAAATTGCCCTTAACAAACGTTTCATCTGATATCAGGCAAAATAACTTCACTGGACACAAGTACCATGCGAGCAGCTATGAAGCCTGGCTGGGAGGATTTGGTGAGAAGATGCATTCAGAGGTTTCATTCGCAACACGAGGGGGAAATATCTTTTGCCAAGAGGCATCACCAGGAAGGTTAGCTTTCGTATTTTTAGCACTTTCTATATTTAAACTGTTTGTCATTTGTATCTCTTGGTTGTGTTTACATGGAACGGTGGAGGGCTGCTGCCCGTCCCTTTTCCGAGCCGATCTGCCTGGCCCACGGACAGCTCTCTGCAGAGAGGTTTGCACCTTGTTGGGTGCAGCCTGCTTGCTGTAACTGGGCCCTGTGGGAGGGTGCTTTAAATCTTCAAATCATCACAGTTATTTTAGAACGTGAGACCCCTGCGAGTGTCCCACCAAAACTTTCATTAGCCATTATTCTTCAGAACCTCAGCTTACACATTGCAGTTCATTGACCTGCTCTCCTTTCCTCTACACAAGTGGACTTTTATGTCTCCCATGAGCAACCTCAGTGTGAATTATCAAAGAGGCAGCGCTCGTTCCGTCTGGGAACCCACGCTGTTGGACGGTGTCTGCCTGATAAGTGCCGTAGGACACCACAAGCACATCTGCTCCGCGCGGGTTGTGGTGGGTGAGATGTAGGAGAGACCTGCGCTGCGAAAGGTTCCCCACGAGGTTTCCGTGGTTGTGATGGCGTGGGGATCTTTATTTTCATAAAACCCTGATGCTGCTAATTCTAATAACGTGGATCCAAATTACTAAAAACAAATAACCCTTTGTAGTCCACAGGAAAGTCCTTTCAAAACCAGTGGGGAGTAACTGGAACGTTTCCAGTGCAGGAGCATCATTCTCCGGGTTTGTGTTTGTAGAACAGGGTTTGCAGCTGGCCTGTAACAAATAGTTGCCATGGTCATTAAACAGCTGGCATGCTGTCTTGGAAACGAAATTGTAACTGGAATCTCAAATTATTCCACCAAATACACACAGAAAAGCCAGAACAGCTTTAGTCACACGGCATTAGTTAAATATTCTTAATATGTTCTTCTTTTGTGAAACCTTCAGGTTTCCTTTGGGGAATGTGGGGGCACAGAAATACTGTGATGTTTCAGGTGACAGCTTTTGGGGTGTAGGCAGGGGGGCTGCTAAAAGCTTGCAGCCTGATGCTGTGGTTTCAGCCGAACTGAGGAAGGTGGTGTCAGTGGGAGCAGGGCCAGGTAAGGTCCTGCCCGTGCCCACGGGGACTGAGGGGAGTCTGTAGTGGCATCCAGCCCCTCGTTACTTCACTCCTCTTCAAATAATTCCTGACCAAATTAGCAGCTTCTGTGTCCAGCGCTGAGGTCTGAGTGGGTCCTCACTGAGCTCTCTGTGAAGTGATAAAAACATCCGTGTTTTGGAGTTGCTGCTGCATCATTTTGCAGGAGAGGCTTTGGGGCGTCGTATAAACTGTAGAGTTAGTCTGAACGAGGAGGCTCTTTACTGCTCTTTACTTCACCTGTGGGTGAAGAGAGCGAGTGATAAGAGAAGGAGGAAGAACCCTGGAGCTGCTTTGCTGCAAAGGATCCAGCCCTGGAGAAGGATAAGGCTGCAGTGTTTCCTGGCCCTGCAGCATGAAGAAGAAAATCAAGGCATATCTTGGGCGCTGGCATCTCTGCACTTGACTGAGGGATCCCTTGTTTTTTTTAAGTGATTATGGTTTGAGAATAGAAGCAAAGAAAGTAATGGTCTCCAACATGTAATTGAGTGTTGCAGTGTGGAAAAAAACTCTGCGTTAGCTTGCTAAACAATACAACCCACAAAGCTCTCTAATTAACTCTCAGCATAAAGTACAAAATATATGGTAGGTTTTTATTGGCCGCAGCCAGAAAAATAGCATTTTCTCAAGAGGAATACGGAAACATTCTTGTTTGCTTAAAGAATTAGTTTGGAAAATGATTTAAGTAGAGATTTCACTTGTATCCTGTTGGCATTGAGTACTGGAATTTCCTGATGTGGTATATGCTAAAGTTAAGAGCTCTGGACCTTCTGGTGCCCAAAGGTTAAACTGAAACAATGACATACCTAACAGTGAAATTTTGCTTTGTATTGTTTCACAGTTGTAGGTTTTTGTTTTTCTTTACATTTTTACTCTGACAAAACCCTTCTGGTTGTTTAAATTGTGCTTCCTGTTTTCTCACTGACTAAATAATACTTTAAAACCTTGCAGAACAATATATAGCGGTGGGGGGGACGGGGAAGGAAAACAATCGTAACCAGCCCTGCAAGGATGAAAATCTGGTTGCTCTGTAGAGGAGACCATTTAATAAAGCCACACTTGGCAAACTGTGACATTTCATTACAACAGGAAATATTAACCGACGAGAAATGAAACGAAGATCAGATTATACTATTAACTGGGGGGGGGAAGAAAGAAAGAAAACCAAAACCACAGAAAGTGTGTATGAAAAAATAGGAAATGGAAAGTATTTGTAGTACTTCATTCCTGTTTTTTTTCCTCTAAACAATTATATGGGAACTCTGAAGTTACGTATTCTCTCCTGCCATGTCTGCAACCCCAGCAACGTCTTTTGGACTAGGAATTGGAAATGGTCAGACTTGTTTCATTGATGGCAAAGAGAGAACAGTAGAATAAAAGTCTGGAGATCTGCTCTTGCATAACATGATTTTCATTTTTAATTAAAGAAATGTCCGGAGAAGTTAGGGAATTGAATTTGCTGCACTCCAGATTTACACCGAAAACGTCAGGGCTGCAGAACGCGTGCAGTGCAGCAAGCCCCAGCGCTGCGGGGCTGTCCTGTCTGGACTGGGGAAGGACAGCGCCGTTTGGGGTTAGGTGGTTGTGTTGGTAATTTCTTTGAGCTGTATGTTTTTGTATTTGTTCTTTAAAAAATAATAATTCCTTGTTCAAGCTCTTATTTCTAGTTGTTCCTGCGTAAGAGATTTATGTACTTTTTAAATTAAAGAAGTAGTGAGAGTAGCTGTTAGAAGATAATTTAAGCAGGCAGTGAGGAGGAGAAGACACAGGCTGATGGAAATGGATGCTCTCGGAGCTAAAGGCATTTACGTTCATCATTGTGATGTAGATGATGCACGTGAAAAAATGTGTGAGGAACAAAAGGAGTTGGACACGGACTGGATGAGAAGTGAAATGGACATTGAGGACTCCTCGGTCCGCTCCTGAAACACTCGGTGCCTCAGAGGATCTGTCCTGTTGCTGCTGTCACTCCTTATAGCCTTTCTTTTGATCACCCCACTGTATCCTTTAGGGGATCCTTATTTTCAGTGCATCCCATCTATTTATTTCCAAAGTTTTACTTCTAGGTCTTTCATGTTTTGGGGGCTTTTGTTTGTGTTGGGTTTTGTTTTAAATGAACGCAGCGCTTGCGGTGCCGGCGCTGATGGGTTCAGAACTCCCGACGCTGAGCGGCTCAGCGCTCCGGTCGCTCGCGCGCTGAGCTCTGCTGTCTCCTCGCTTGCAGTGCTGCGGCAGGGCCTGGCCTTCAGCCCCGTCTACCGGTTCTCCTTGTCTGACGGCACCATCGTCTCTGCCCAGACGAAGAGCAAGCTCATCCGCTCCCAGACGACCAGCGAACCTCAGCTTGTAATCTCCTTGCATATGCTCCACAGGTACTCCCGGCCGGGTATCGCGTCCGCGCTCTGCGGAGAGACGGGGGCCGTGCAGCCTTCCCGAAGCACGTACGTTGCTTCAGGCTGGTAGACTGTCGGTTGAGCTAGAACTGATAGTATGATGACAAAGCAAGTCTTTGAAATCAGTGCTCGTAGTGGGAATTGCTGTGAGATTATGTCAGGAGCTACAAAGGGTGTGCTGGATTTTCACATCAAGATCTTCCATCAAATGTACAAAACCTTCTTTATTTTAATGTTCTTAATTTCAGTATTTTAATTTCCTGTATTTTTCACAGGAGACATAAGAAACCTTCCAAATGTAATTAAATCTAGAAAACGTGGAAGGATTAAATTCCTTCAATATGTTGGGTCTGGGTCTCCTTTAACAAATAAGTTACGATTGTTACAACGGCATTTTAGACAAACCGTGTATTTTAAGCCCTTGTGTGTCTTCATTCCTTGTCTTTTCTGGTGCTTGGAGTAGTGGCTTTCACACCTCCAGTCCTGAGAAATGCCACCACTGTTAGACTGATTTCTCTTTAAAGGCACAGCCAGTAGTATGTTAAAGTTGCAGGTAAGTAATCTCTGACCTCAGAACCTCAGCACAGGATCTGGATTAAGTTACTGCCTGTCCTGGTATATCTGTATCCAGGTTTTTGTTTCAGGTTTTATTTGCTGACTTGAACGACGATGCTGTTTCCCTGTAGCCACAGTATCACTGTTTTGAGGGGAAGAAAACAGCTCTAACTGTAATTAAAACTGAAGCCATTTGACAGAGGCCATAGAGTTGGCAGTTGAGCTGACCGAAGCTGCCTGAAATGGGTTTGCTTTGGATCGCTGAATACTCCTGCTACTGGGTGAAGTGCTAAACTTCAAATTAAAAACACACCATTAAGTTAAAGATGGCAGCTGCGGATATTCTCACTTCTTTAACGGAGCACTGGTGCTATTGTGTTTGCAGTGGGCTTTTAAAAACCCACCGCTCTTTTTACCATTCCCGCTGCTCCCCTTTGCCGTTACACCTGAGATAACGAGTACAGAGTGACGAGCTCCGCTGCTCCGCGTGCTTCCCTTCTTTCCCTTCTCGTGCTTCAGAAACACAAGGGTTTATCTGCACCTACCCTGCGTGAGCAGGGGTGGCTTGCATCTCACTGGAAATATGTACTGGGAACGGTTCATTAGTATTTGGGTTTGGAAGGCCAGAGCTGACTCAGTTTTTCCCAGAACATCATTTTTTAATTCCTCCTAATCTGTTTGACTCTGTCCCTTCTGTAGCTTTTAGCTTTTGGGAATACGTCTGATATTTCTGATTTAAGTTTTAACACAGAAGCAGAAAGTATATTGCATCCTCCCGTAAACTAATTAAAATCTCCCAAGGAAAAGAGAAGTGCCCCTCAGATGCTCACAAGAGGTTTTTCCGTGCGCGTCTCTTCCGTTTCCTCCATCTTACAGCCTACATCTCTAAAACAGGAGTTCCAGCTCCTCTGTGTGTGGTTTTTTCCTTCTCCCCCTCTTTTCCCAAGGACTGGGCCGCTGGCAGGCTGTCCCCGCTCCGGAGCCATGTCCAGCAGTGCTCCTTCTCGCGGGCTGCTTTGGAGCGCGGTGGAAATGCTCTGGCAGTGCAGGAACGCGACTCCTCAACCTTCTGTTCCGTACACGCTCGGTGGGCAGACGGCCCATGGAATTCAAACCTCAGCAAACAGCTGTCCACAGCTGTCCTGTAGAACATGGCTTGGTTTGGGGCGTGGGTTTCCAGTGAGATTTCTGGCAGTTCTAGATGTTGGCTCTTGCCGACTTGTGAAGATACACGTTCAAGGGAGAGTCTGAAACGGTGCCCTCTCTGCACTTCGAGTGACTCTCCTTTAAATGAGGTATAATTTTGGTTTTCCTCTCTTCTGCTGAATTGTGAATGAGGTACGGAGAAACCATACTGGTAATGAGCAGCCACCTTGGGAGCTGTGCGTTGCTTCTGTCAAATCGTCCATTTGCTTTTAATTGTAGGTTTGTTGTGTTGTTTTACAGCGAGGTTTGGGGTTTTGCTTCTTTTTCTGTAATGTAATTGCAAGGGGGCCGCTGTCATTTCAGCTAATGGGTTGTTTTTCTTCCCCTTGCCACACAGAGAGCAGAATGTCTGTGGAATGAATCAGGATTTGACTGGACAAGGAATGGGGAAGATTCTGAACCCGATTAACTCCAGCAGCCCTGCCCATCAGGCCATGTGCAGCGGGAACCCAGGTCAGGATATGACCATCAGTAGCAATATAAACTTTGCCATGAATGGCCCAAAGGAACAAATGGCCATGCCAGGAGGCAGGTTTGGTGGGGCAGGGGGAATGAACCACGTGTCGAGCATACAAGCATCCACTCCTCAGGGTAGTAACTATGCACTAAAAATGAACAGCCCCTCGCAGAGCAGCCCCGGCATGAACCCGGGGCAGCCAAACTCTATGCTTTCCCCAAGGCACCGTGTGAGCCCGGGAGTGGCAGGAAGCCCCCGCGTCCCACCCAGCCAGTTCTCCCCCGCCGGGAGCTTGCATTCGCCCGTCGGAGTCTGCAGCAGCACAGGAAACAGCCATAACTACACCAACAGCTCCCTGAACGCGCTCCAGGCCCTCAGCGAGGGCCACGGTGTCTCTCTGGGATCCTCGTTGGCTTCGCCTGACCTAAAAATGGGAAATCTACAAAATTCCCCTGTGAATATGAATCCTCCCCAGCTGAGCAAGATGGGAAGCCTGGACTCTAAAGACTGCTTTGGGCTATACGGGGAGCAATCAGAAGGTACAACTGGACAAGCAGAGAGCAGCTGCCATTCAGGAGAACAGAAAGACAACAGCGAGAGCAACATGCCGCCGGTTGTCAGCGGTGAGAGACCCGATGGACAGAATAAACTGCACGACGGAAAAAGCCAGACAAAGCTCTTACAGTTGCTGACCACCAAATCGGATCAGATGGAGCCTTCGCCTTTGTCCAGTTCCATGGCAGACGTAAGCAAGGACTCCACGGGAGGGCTGCCCGGGTCTGGTTCGGCACACGGAACCTCGCTCAAGGAGAAGCATAAAATTTTGCACAGACTATTGCAGGACAGTAGCTCTCCTGTAGACTTGGCCAAGCTCACAGCAGAGGCCACAGGCAAAGAGCTGAACCAGGAGTCCAGTAGCACAGCTCCTGGTTCAGAGGTGACTGTTAAACAGGAGCCAGCGAGTCCTAAGAAGAATAATAATGCACTACTTCGCTACTTGCTAGATAAAGATGATACTAAAGATATTGGTTTACCAGACATACCCCCAAAACTGGAGCGGTTGGACAGTAAGACAGACCCTTCCGGTAGCACAAAGTTACTAGCGATGAGGACGGAGAAGGAAGAGATAAGCTTTGAGCCCAACGAACAGGTAAGCCAGGCTCCGCGTCAGTGTGAGGGAGATGTCCACGCTGCCGGGCCTCCTCTCGGAGCCACTGCTTGACACTTCAAGAGGCGGTTCCCTGACTTTTGAAATCCAGCCTCCTCTGGCTGTGCCAGGGGTGTTGCTAGGCAGTGGCCATCAACTCTGTCTGCCAGCCCAGGCTCTGCCTGGGAGGAGCTGGGCAGAGCTGAGTGCTGGGGACCCTTTCCCGGGTGGCAACCAGACAGAGGCAGAATTCATTCATGTATTGACAGCTTTTCCTGTGGGCTGATCCCCGCTCCTGCGGCGAGGTGGGGTCTTCACCTCACCTGCATAGCAACCACACTTCTCCCGTGCGAGGCAGGTTCGTGCTCGAGGACAGAAGCTGTTTGAAAGGGCCGGTACCAACTCTGCATTACTGGTCTTCGTGCTCTACTTGATCTGCAAATTAGAACCAAGGCAAATAGACTTCCCTTGTTCCTGTGCCGGTTAGGGAGGTTTTGTGGTTAGTTTTTTTCTCTTTTACTTACATTTTTTTTAGAATGAACCCCAGGTTCCTGTGGGTGATGAATTGTTCAGTGCAGAGATCACGTCTCCCTGGGCAAGGTTATCTGTGTTGAGTTCTGCATTTGGAGTTTCTTTGCAAGATCGCTTGTTGCCCCGCTCCCCAACATACCGATAAACGGAGTGTAGTT
Organism: Chloroceryle amazona; assembly: GCA_027560015.1. Taxonomy (NCBI): domain Eukaryota; kingdom Metazoa; phylum Chordata; class Aves; order Coraciiformes; family Cerylidae; genus Chloroceryle; species Chloroceryle amazona. The sequence goes on along the minus strand of JANHFX010017572.1, from coordinate 17,170 downwards.
GGGACCTGTGCTAAAAAGTGTTACTTCAGTGGCTTTCGTGCAGAATTCACTTCCAGAAAGCACCAGGTTGACATCACCCCAAACACTCCCGTTTTCAAAGCGTTGCACAAAAAAGGGACACAGCAAAAGCAATTTGCTGCTTCCATGTTGCTGTTTAGCTTATTTCTAAAATAGGAATTTGCAGTATCAGTTTCAGTATGGGGCATTTTCTGGGGAGATTATAAGTAGCCGGAGTTAGAGCCCCAGCTTCATCCTAGGCAGTCAGCTCTGCCCCGGGTCGTTGTTCCCAGGGCAGCGCCCTGCGCATGAAGCCCCAGCCTGTCCTTCCCCAGCGGCTGCTGCACCGTGCAGACGTTCAGGGCTCTCCCGTTCACAGCCTTGGCTTTCCTTCGCTTTGAAACACTGCGTGTTCTGAACGTGCAGACAGGGTTTGAGCCTCTTTGTCCTTGTGACTCCATGGGCAGCCCTCTGAGCAGCGGCCATCACCGCAGAACGCGGGGGCCGAACGTGCCACCACGGCGTTGTTAATGTCTCGGTTCCCCACCGGCTCCTACGGCTACTTCGCATCTCCCGACAGAGTTTGACAGCTATTGCCATTGTGTACGAGCAGTTGTGGTTTCTCAATCCTTCCCATGCTTCAGGGGGAAACTGAGCCAAACTACACTGATTTCTACAGGGATTTGTCCTCGGGCCCGGATGTTAGTTTAGCTCTGAATACAGTGACTATGTTGTAGTGCCTGTAGAGGGAGGGCTTAGGGTGAGAACCTAGGCTCTGTTAGGCTAGAAAAAACACAGATATCAAGAAATTCCCAGGTAAACCAGCAAAAATAAACTATTTTTTAAAATATCTAATCAGTCTCCACTCCTAGTTCACATTGAACTTGATCCTGGATGGAAGGCAGAGATCCTTCAGTATTTGATACTGGACAAGAACATAGGATTGGGTCATCACCAAAAAATGTTGCCAGTCTAAGTAGAACAAAATCATCATCTTCACATGGTTTCCTCCCCAAGAATTAAATTTCTAAAAGAATTACAATTTCCTCTTTAATGATCTGTGTGGAGTGGACAGGACATGGCATAGCTGGTGAACCCGTTGACAAAGAGCAGAGTTTGCCCGCTCCAGAAGCTAGCTGTCCAGTCCAAGGTGCTCTTCCCCGCTCCTTTTATCAGCCGTGGAAAACCAGAAAAGCACTCCAGGGTTTTTTTATCTCATCCTAGTGTGAGTCCAAAGCAGGGAAGGTGAGCTGCTCTCTAGGGATGTTCCCACGGACTAGTGGTAGCCCAGGTGGCTGGTCTGAACCAGCTGCCTTACTTCTTCATGACTGAAGACAGGCGAGTCGCGTCTCACCCGCAATGTCGCTGTAAGACTGAAGAGACCTCAGTGTCTCCAAGCATTGCCAGCCTCAAGCATTTGAAACTCAGGTCCCCAGGACCGCGAGCTTTGTAAATTGAATGGTCTATTCATTTTTTATTTTTAGGCTTCACGTTTCTGAGGTCAGGGGAAGGATTTGAGGGGGCTGGAGTAAGGACTATGGATGCACAGCCTTTTCTTAGCACTTGAAGACAGGTTATTGTCTCCCAGGGGAGAGGGAACCAGAGGTCCAAAGAGGTCCAGGAGATGGGGCAGTTAGAGGATGGTGAAGCAGCGCAGAATTCATGGTAGAGTGGCGAGGGCTGAAGTGTTGGGGCTCTTCAGCTCTGAGGGGAGGAGAAGGCAGCCCCACAGCTGTGATGGAAAGCTGCTGGAGAACGACAGAAGGGCTTTTGTTGCTCCCGTTGGTTGTAAATAGAGTTTTAAAACCTACTTAAAATGCAGTGAAACCTGGAGCTGAATAAACAGGAGAAATCCAATGTGGAGTAGCAGAGGAAATGGTGGGGAATATAAAATAATGTAAGCATTTATCTAGCTGAAGGCCAGGCCTTTAAACAAATAACCACTTTACCCCAATTATAAAATCACTGAAAATATTTAGCATCAGAAACTCTTCAGCTTTGGAAGGCGGTCTCCCACAGGAAGTGCTCGTTGCCTAAATTTAGATCAAAGCTGGAACTATTTAGTACAAGACTAGAACACAGATTCTTGTGCTAAATTCTTCCATCCTCCTGTGTCCTCCCACCCCCACCCCCCCTTCTTCCTCCCGTATGTAAAAATTAGCTGTGTGCTTGTGTTACCTATTTTGCAGGTTTATTTAAAACTTCTCGTCCCCGGGGAATGTTGTATTTTTAAGTAATTAGTCACCGGAGTGTGCAGCTTCTCCAGAAGGTGCCATGGGGCGGCTGCGGGGTGGCCTCTGCGAGGGGGACCGGGGTGCTGGCAGGCAGCAGAGCTGTGACATTTTCTCCTTTTACTTTTGGTGTGACTTTCTGAGCAGGAAGTGCTTTGAAGTGCACCCCTGTCCTAAAAATAGCAGTCTTCTAGGTAGTGTGTTAAACACACCCTGCTGCAGAGAGCAGCGACGGACAGGAGCCTTTCTCAGATGGCAGAGAGCATTTCCAGTGCCACTCTGCCTTTGTCCCTGCCTTGGTGGGGTGATGGTTTCCAGGCTGTGTTAGGCTATTCGGGTTGAGGCAGCTGTGGGGAGACCTGCTGGGGAGGCTCAGCTGAGCATTCCCCCCATCACCAGCACCAGCAGGGCTGTTTCTCTCGAGCAGCGCCAGTGCTCCTGTTGTTCTCCACTATTAAAAACGGAAGGCAATGGAAACACGAGTCCTGACTTGCTGCAGATTTGTTTCCTAGGGCATCCCTCAGCAGAGCCGACCTTCCCCTGCTGGCCACCAGCCCATGGAGCTGCACTGGTGGGACTCCATCCTCCACATGCAGTGTGGAGTGCGGGGTCTCGGTGGGAGCATGGGCACTGCCTGTGGGGGAAGAGAGACGTTCAGTCACCCCGTCCTCCCCAGCCCGTGGCAGCTAGACCTCGGCACAGCAGCTTTTGTAAACCAGGCTGCACGTTGCGGTGTCACTGTCTTGTCAGCAGAGCTGAAAAACCTTCCGTAAGCGTTGATCCGCCCTTCTCGACACGGCAGTGGTAAGAACTTCCAAAGCAGGTACTCCCTCAAATGCAGAAATGCTTCTAAGCACAGTTTGCTTATGTTTTCTGGCATTTGGTGTCCAGGTTCTGTGGAGACCATTGGAATTGCATTGCTCAGAGACAGTGAAAATACGTGCATGAGAATTTTCTTGTGATGCTTTAGCATCACTTTATCAGGCCCCTTTTTTTCCCAATTCATGACAAATACTTGTCTTACAGGGAGGGTAGGGGGGGTGTGCCTTCTACTTCTATAACATTCAATTTAGACCATTAACAAAATAAATAGAGCATATAAATAAAGGAAAAATCCCACGAAACTAACCACCTAAATATTTTAGTGACAGTTTCTGCGCATATGGTGCCATTTGAGGGCGGGTCTGGAAAGACCGGCTAGCATCGTAGCCTGGTGTTGGTTCTACATCTGTCTTGGAGCATTTGCAGCAGCTGAGAACCCTCATCTCATCAAAAAGTAAAGATGAAATATTTGCTATTGATTATGTTAAGCAAAACAAAAAAGAAGAAAGGCTGTGTAATTTGTTGGTGTAATACATCTGTTGAGTTTGGCCTTTCTTTGCCACTCCCTGAGAGGAATTAAAAGCGTGTTGGGGAGTGCAGTTTTCTGACACATCTGGATCGATAGGTTCTTCCCTGGCTTTGTTTTGAGTTGTCTTCCTCTTTTTCCAGTCCAAATCTCCCTCTTTAGTTTAAACCCATCACCCCTTGTCCTGTCCTGTCCCAACAGGCCCTGTTAAAAAGTCTGTCCCCATCTTTCTGACAGGCCCCTTGAAGCCCTGAAAGGCCACAAGAAGGTCTCCCTGAGACCCTATTTGTCAGGAGCAGGTAATGTCAGACCACCCTGTTCTCCTGCAAGAGGGCAGGGTTTTTTGGCGTGCGGGGAGCAGCGGATGCCGTGTGTCTCGGTTTGAGTAAGGCTCTTCGGCACGCTTACACATGGCATTCTCAGCAGCAGATTAGAGATGCACGGTCGAGGCAAAGCCGCCGTGAGCGGGTCGAAGCTGTTTGTAAATCCTTACACACAAAGCGGCTACTGAAGGGTTCGCTGTCAGGATGGAGGTGCTGCAGGAGCAGCACCTAAAGCTGCTCCGCGTTTGGGTGGAGCGTGTGCCCGGTAAAGCTGCACGTGACACTTGGGTGTCTGCAGATACACGGGAGGGCAGGACTCAGATTCAACTGCAGACAGGAGATATGGAGGGAGATCTTAGGAGAAGATTCAGGATGAACAAGCGCTATTTATTATAATTAGTCAAGAATAATGTCACGGATTTAAATAAAATAGAGGGGCCAATTGGCTGGATAAGGGCTTTTTCCGAGCTGAGTCTAGGGCTCGTGGTGAGCACGAGGTGAGAGAGTCAGTAGTATTGTGTAACTAAAAAATTCACAGGGATTTCTGGAATATGCCATCGGAGCATACTATGTGTAGAGTGAATTTTCTGCTTTACTTCATCTTAACTCCTGGTCTGGACACAGCATGTCAGCAAAAATGTGGGTAGGCTAAAGACAGTCCACAGGAGCAACAAGAGTGATGGGAGGTCTCGAAAACAGGTTATATGCTGACAAAAATTTAACAGGTTTGAGTTTGCTTATTAACTTCAACTTAAAAAAACACGTTTCCGCATCCAGAAAAGGCTGAAAAAGAAAGGGGAACACAGTTTGTTCTCCAGGTTGAAAATGCAAGAGGAAGGAAGGGCCTGAATGTCAGGGAGGGAGGTTTTGCATTGACAATGGGGAAAAAACCTCAAGTAGTAAGGATGGCAGAGCTCTGAAACCAGCTCCCTGGGGAAGCTGTGGATTTTCTGTCACTTCTGTAGGGATTTCTTCCAGTCCTCCGATGCTGTGATTTCCGGCCATTTTGCCAACCCCCCCAGCCTCCAGAGCACCCGCTGCCTCGTAGTGGAGCTCACTCCTTCCTCTTCTGCACCCAGTGTTGTGTTTCACAGACCCATAAGAACCATACAATGCTGGGGGTGGAAGGGACCTCTGGAGATCATCGAGTCCAACCCCCCTGCCCCAGCAGGGTCACCCAGGGCAGCCCACACAGGAACAGATCCTGGGGGGGCTGGAAAGTCTCCAGAGCAGGAGACTCCACAACCTCTCTGGGCAGCCTGGGCCAGGCTCTGTCACCCTCACAGGGAAGAAGTTTTTCCTCATGTTGAGGAGGAACCTCTTGTGTTTCACCTTGCTGCCATCACCCCTTGTCCTGTCACAGGGCACTGCTGCAAAGGGATGGTTGTGTGCGTGTCTCTGGTGGCCTTTCTCAGTTCCCCATCCTCACGCCAGCTGCTCGCTCTCTGCCTCCCTTCCGTCACTGCACATTTCCTAATGAAGACACTGATTTTAGCAGGTTTTTGTTATAAATGCTGCCATGAAATGTTTCCTGCGTGACTTGCTAACGGAGACTGGGCTGCCTGTTGGTAATTTGTACCCAAAAGAGTTTTACCCCACTCAGAGGTTTAGATTGGAGAATACACTTGTAATAATTCACAAATTTCAGTCAGAGAAAGATTTTCATTCTGAAGTTTTATAGACAGGGAAGCTGACCAGAAAAAATACCAGTGAAATTCAACACTGTTAAGAAAAACAAGCAGGTTTGGTATTGATGTTAGTATAGGATGAACTTAATTCTTTCCCCAGTCTTTACTGCATGATCATTTTCTACTGAACTGAATATAGCTAGATTTCTCTATTTTTTTTTCTTGCCGTAGAAAAGTTATTTTCAATGAGCTGGGAAGTTGTGAGCAAAATAAATTCCAAAATCTAGTAACCAGTTGACAGGTTTTTAATTTATAGAACTTTATTGAAATGTGCATTTCTTGCCAGTTAACTTTATATAGAGTTGTTACTCCATGTTAAGGTTTGGAACGTAATGAAGAAAATGCATATGGGGAATTGTTTTAGCTGTGAAGGAACTTTTCCATCGTGTGCTTTTAATCAAGTCATAAAGAGACCAGAAATATGACTGTGCTGAAAGGAGTGTTGGTTAAACCTACACAAAACCCCATCTCCATCGCTGCTGGGTCTTGTCCCCTGCCGAATTATCCCCACTGCCGATGGCAGAGCGCAGGGAGCATCTCCCCTCTGCCCGAGGTGTGGAGCCGGGGGTTCGTACGTCCCCGTGCCTGGGTTTTGAAGGGGAGCCAGTGCCACATGGGGCTCCCCAGGTGCCAGGCAGGGGAGCCCCAGGGAGCAGCACGGTCGCGTTTCGACCCCTTTGTGAGCTTCCTCCCTCCGCATCGAGCTCCTTGCAGGAAGCGTCGAGGCCAGCGCGGGCGTCACGGCTGCGGGACGGTGACAGCAGGCGAGCAGCAATGTGCACTCTGTGTCTCTGTGTTTTCATTGCAGCCAGGCAGCGAACTGGATAACTTGGAGGAGATTCTGGATGACCTGCAGAACAGCCAGTTACCGCAGCTTTTCCCAGACAGCCGCCCGGGCGCGCCAGCGGGCTCGGTCGACAAGCAAGCCATCATCAATGACCTCATGCAGCTCACCAGTGACAGCAGCCCCGGCACGGCTGTGGCCACCCAGAAACCAGCAATGAGGATTTCACAGAGCAGTGAGTCCACCTTCTGTGCGTGTGCAGGCCAAGCGTGTGAAGCCTCAAAAGTGGCCCTCATGGTGCCCGTGTGTTGGCTGGGGAGGAGCTGGGGAGCTCCTCATCCTGGTCTGATCCTGCGTAATGACACAGCCAGGAAGGTTCTTGTCCTGGTCTGATCTTGCATGATGACATAGCCAGAGCTCCTCGTGCTGGTCCGATCTTGAGTGATGACATAGCCAGAGCTCCTCGTGCTGGTCCGATCTTGAGTGATGACATAGCCAGAGCTCCTCGTGCTGGTCTGATCTTGAGTGATGACGTAGCCAGAGCTCCTCGTGCTGGTCCGATCTTGAGTGATGACATAGCCAGAGCTCCTCGTGCTGGTCCGATCTTGCGTGATGACATAGCCAGAGAGCTCCTCGTGCTGGTCTGATCTTGCGTGATGACATAGCCAGAGCTCCTCATGGTGGTCCGATCTTGAGTGATGACATAGCCAGAGAGCTCCTCGTGCTGGTCCGATCTTGAGTGATGACATAGCCAGAGCTCCTCGTGCTGGTCTGATCTTGCATGGTGACATAGCCAGAGCTCCTCGTGCTGGTCCGATCTTGCATGGTGACATAGCCAGAGCTCCTCGTGCTGGTCCGATCTTGGGTGATGACGGAGCTGTCCCTGGTCTGGTCTTGCACGATGACACAGCGCCATCTGCGGTCACCCCATTTCGAAACACGTGGAGGTGATGTCCAGTTCACACAGCAGTGCCCTGGAAGTGGTGCCCTCTGAGGAGCTCTAAGGACTACCCTCAAAATAAATGGACCGTCCCCAGCTGTGGTCACAGGTCATGCTGCTGTGGCTTTGACACAGAGAGCAGTTCTTTCAGTGACAGGGACGAGAGAGGCTTTCTAAGGGTGAAGGAGAGTCTTCTGAAACCACAAGATTAATAGAAAGATGTACGATTGGGAGGAATGGCCAAGTTTAATTTGAAATTGTGGCTTTTAATTGAGTCACTTCCAGCTGACAGTGTTCTTAACTTTATTCATTAACTTGCGAATCAGCACTGAAACATTGGTCTGCCACCACAGAATCATGGAAAGCGAGCAAGACAGAAGTCTTACCAGCTATGAATGTTGAAGGAAATAGCATTAAAAGCCACTACTTCGTTTTTTTTCTCCACTGGCCAGCACGGCAGCATCTGTTTACTTCATTAGATGTCCCCTGTGTACAGCAAACAGGGGCACAGATGTAGCGAGTGCCCCCCCGTGCCTGCAGAAAGTCAATGTGGAATGAACATCAAATCATGCACAGTTCCAAAAAGGGGTTAGAAAGGTTACTTTTTTTTTCTAAAGCAATAACAGCTTTCATTTTAGACCTTTTGCATTAAAATACTTAAAATATTTTTAGCTGTTTTTTCTTTTTTTAAAAAAAAGGGACTTGAAAGCTGCTAGATTTGCCCAATTGCTGGAGTTTGTTTTGTGGGGACAGGTCACCTCCTTCTGTCCCACGCTGACTGGGAGCAGAATGTGTGAGCTGAGCACCGACACATCTGGGCAGCTGTGCTGCTGGTGTGCACGGCATCTCCAGCTCTCCTTTCTGCAGGATGGGTGGGTGCTGGCAAAGGCACCGTGTAATAACTTACTCAGTGGTGTGATTTTTCAAACTCCTGGGGGAAACCGCTCTGAAACTGTCACTGGAGTTTGATTTTGGTTCCATCCTTTGACTTTAAGATGCCCCTAAGCTCAGGAAAGTGATTTTTGTCTCATAGGTAAGTTTTGTTTGCCTGTCTGAACAGACAGTTGAGACAAAATTTTGGTCTCGTGGTTGGGAATTAGGTGTACCTGATGTGATGCATTTCCTATACACGCAAATTCACCTGGCAGGGAGCTTACATTAAAATAAAAAAATAAATTCAGTCAGCTCCTGTAGCCTGGTTTGATAAGAGGGAAGGTCAGACACCTTTCTAGTAAGGTGTTTCTGTACTGTTTAACAAGCTTAAGAAAGATCTAAGTTCTCAAATGCAGAAGTGTCTCCATTTTGATCTAAACCAAGAAAGAAGTTCTTTAACTTCATTGTAAGGCTGTGAATATAAAAATGCCGAGGTCGCTTTGAGGCTGTTGTTGGATCAGAGGCTCTCCTGGGGGAAGCCACCAGGAAGTATCACAAATAATAATTTCACCAAAAACGTTTCATGTCCTCGTATGCGTTGTCTCGGTATGATTGGCAGTGGAGCCACGGGCACAGGGTCGGTGCTCGATTCAGCTTTGAGAACTCGTCGTGCGCACAGGGGATCTGGCGAGCGCTGGCACGTTGCCCAGGGCCCAGCTGAGCCTGGTGCTGGCCGGTGGCGAGCTGACGCTCGCTGCTCTGTGCCAGTCTGCCATTCGCGCTGCAGAGCCCGGGTCGGAGGGCACAAAACACCTCAACAACAGAAGGCTGTTCTAGAAAGGTGACGGTAACCATCAGGCATGGTTCTGTTGACCGGAATGCTACGGTGGCACAGCTCTAACTGCTTAGTTCTTGTTGCTGAATCATGAAAGCATTTCTTTTTATTAATGACAGAAAATGTAAACTCAATATTGAGGAGGGAGATTTCAAAATGGGGCTACAGGACCTGATATAGACTCGATCTATCCTTAATTTTGGTGACTTCTTCAGGAGCACGGCTTATGCTGGAAAACTTTCCAAACTGAGGTAATTCCCAATGAGCTGCCTCAGGATGACATCTGCATGCAATTACCGCCCTACTCCCTGTAGGAGTAATTGGCACCAGTATGCACAGCACACGGTGGTATATGCTGCTGTAGTGGCTCTTCTGCCAGCTGAACTGCATCATTCAGAGCTTTTGTAATAGATGTCGTACCTGGTTTAGTTTCAGAATGTTCCATTTTGAAATTTCCATACGAATGTCAAGCGGGGCTGTTTGGTAGGCAGATATGGGGTGGGTAAATTGTTCAGCATTAAATAGCTCAGCCCAAGAGCTTTTAAAGGGTGTTTGTTTGCCCTTTTTTTTTTTTTTTTTTCAAGTAAAGTTTCCATTCTTGTAACTTCACTTTGTTTTTCTGTGCTCCTCCTGTCTAGCTTTTAATAACCCACGAGCAGGGCAACTGGGCAGGTTGTTACCAAACCAGAATTTACCACTTGACATCACGCTGCAGAACCCAGCAGGTGCAGGAACGTTCCCCCCCATCCGAGCGAGCAGCCCCTATTCGGTGATACCTCAGCCGGGACTGATGGGCAGGAACGAAGGGATGATAGGAAGTCAAGGAGCTTTAGGCAGCAGCAGCACAGGTAAGATGACTTTCTGTATTTTTAAATGTATTTGAGTAACGGGCTCTGGCAGATGCAACTTCACGTCGGGGTTATTGTAAGTGCAGGTCATTATAAGTACTTTCTAAAAAGTCTGGGGAAAATGACGTTTCATGGGCTGTTACTTACTGAGGTGTTTACTTTGGACTGCTCTTTCTGCATAATTGTAGTCCTGCTCTTTAGGCACTGCTTTTCACCTACCTGAACACTTCTGGATGAGCACAGTGTATTGGCAGGTAGTCTGTTCACATCAGTGTTCCAGAGTCAGCTGAGGCTGAGACAGATAAAGATCCCCTCTTCCTGCGTCGGGAACGCAAATGAATGAACTGCTTCTCTGCAGGGGTCCTTCTTTAAAACAAAATTGTGGGCGATACCGTTGCCCTCGTGATGTGTATCTACGGACCTTGTTTTTGCCCTTGGTTGTCCGGTCTTTATTAGCCTTATTTCTCATTTTAAATTAAAGAAATGCTAATGTTCCCATCATTCACTGCAACATAAACTTTTTTGGGAACCCTCGGATGTGCAGTGGTGTGGATTATGTGTGGTGGATTATGCAGTGGTGTGGATTATGTGTGGATTATGCAGTGGTGTGGATTATTACCTCTTGTGGATTATGCCTGATCTGTGGGGCATTGGTTCCTTCGTGTTGCCCTGACTAATACTGTACAAAGATACCGCAGGGGCGTTCACAAGAAAAGCCCGAGTGACTTAATCCCACTGGTCCATAGTCTGAGACTGTCCAAGTGCTCAACTACCACTGAGAACTCTGAGTAAATAAGTGGGTATTGTGTGAGTCCTTTCAGCTGGCTGTACTCACTGTCGACATTTTATATTTAGCTTGCATCAGTGTTAAAAAAGACATGCTGCCAGACACCGAAATATCCTATTTAAGCAGTGTAGAGGTCAACTTGAAGTCTTTCAAGTTTCCTGTCACTTTCATGTTCTGTGTACATATTAGAGGATGTTAGTCATCTGGTGTACACAGGGTAAGGAGTATTGTCTGAGTTCCTGCTGCCTGCTCTAGCATGCCACGTATTTCAGCTGGTAGAATATGTGCACAAATAGAACAAACCTGAGGACGTAACACGGCAGCAGATCTTGTACAGCAGCTGAAACAATGGTTGTGTATCACCAAACCCTGGTAACATATGACCAAACACTGGAGCAGAGTCATAATTGCTTGTGTGGTTTGTAGTATCCACTATAGGGTGTTGCAAAATGCAGCCGGAGGCACGAGTAGGACAGTCTGAAATCAGTGTTTTGATTGCTCTTTTGGCTGTAGGAAATGAAAAGGTATAAATGCTGTGAATGCCCAACTTTGGGCTTGGGGGATTTTTGCATTGGGGTTTGGGTGGGGTTTTTTTTGGCTACTGTCAGAGTGTAGCAGTCTATATATTCCAAGTGTAAATAAATGGTATCAGTTGTTTACAGTAGATGTAGGAGGACTTCCCCTAAAATAACGGTAATGAACTTCAGCATCTATCGGAAAGTTCCTGTGAGTAATTTCCCTGCACTGTGTACTGGTTCGAGATGATCGGCATGAGCCTTGAAGCTAAGAAGGCTCTGAGCTCTGAACGAAAGGACTTACCAAAAGATGTCCGCAGCTTAAATTCAGTCCTTCTCTTTGTCAGCGTGCGCAGCGGTGACACGTTGTTGCTCAGGTCTTGCTCCTGGCTGGGACAGCAGAGCCCTGACGCAGCCGCGAGCAGCCAAGGCGATTCGTTTCCTGAGGAAGGAAGCCAGGGCTGTGCGCACGCCGGCGGCACCTGTCGCAGGCTGCACGTGGGAACGCTTGCTCCGAACAGCGTTTCGGAAACAATAAAAGGATCTTCCTCCTGTTCAATGTCTGATAGTCTCCCGTCCCTTCACTGGGCAGCGCAAGCGTCGTTCCGCGGCTTGGCGCACCAGGACGGGCAGTGCGGTGCAGTGTGCTTCGAGCGTTTTTCTGGCTCATTGGGCAGTCGTGATGCTGGGGCTGTTCTGAGTCACGTGCTGGCACCTGAGTCTGTTTGGCTTTTGTGCAGGAATGATCGGTGGCAGTGCCCCTCGGCCCACCATGGCCTCCGGAGACTGGGGAGGCCAGGCTCCCGCTGCCAGGGTGACCTGCGCGCCCGCCGCCGGGGCCATGAGCAGACCGGTGCAGGCAGGCATGGTCCGCAACCCCACGGCCAGCATCCCCCTCCGACCCGGCAGCCAGCCCGGCCCGCGGCAGATGCTTCCAGCTCAGGTCATGAACATGGGTAAGTCAGGGCGCTGCAGAGTTCTGCCTTCAGTGCACGCTGGATTGTCAAAGATGAAGCAGAAAACAAACAAACAGACTCAACTCAATTCTAGATTTGATAAGAACCATATTCCACAGTGAAAATTCCCGGTGGAAGTGGGAAGGAAAGTGTGTAAAACACTTAACTTCTAATGCATGGGTTGAAAGGGACAGTTGCTGCTCCTCTGCAGCTCCACAGCGGTGTGGCCAAGAAAGAGGGTGTGAGGTTGGCCTGTTCATTAAGGACTGGGGTTCTTTAAGAGAAATGCTGAGAACGTCATCATTGTTCTTGGTCTCCTTTAAAGCGGGTACTTTATGGTGTTGCCTCTAATACTGTCCTTTTCTCACACTTATGTTACTGATTTTCGCATCTGGGACGTCATATCTGCTATCTTACGGTTTTGAATCACTGTCAGAGTTCTCCTGTTACCTTCTCAAATTTTAATTTTCACCAAAAAAATCATTATGCTTTTAATGTTACTGAAGTCTTAATAATTTTGTTTGCATTTACTGTAACAAAGATAATTCAGTGGAAGGAACGCAGAAGGAGGTTCTTTTCACAGAAGTGATGTGGATGTTCTCCCTTGCTCAGGGCCGTCCGAGCTGGAGATGAACATAGGAGGAGCTCAGTACAGCCAGCAGCAGGCGCCTCCGAATCAGACCGCGCCGTGGCCAGACAGCATCTTGCCTATAGATCAGGCAACTTTTGGTAACCAGAACAGGTGAGTCTCGGGGTCACACCAAAACACGGAGAGATTTTACAGACCCGTGTTTTATACACGTCATGGGAACAAAGTTCTGCATAAAATACTTGCCTAATGTACATCTGATCGGTGCCTGTAAGTATTTTATGGTCATGAAATGTATAGGGAGATGTTCTGGTAACACCTGTAAATGCTCTCTCTGCCGTTTTACGTGCTGGAGGAACGGGGCGCTGCCAGTGCTTCAGGCGGGGGCTCTGTTTTTGCCTCTCGGGCACTAACGTGGGGATGAGTCTGAGTCTGCTCTTACTGCTAGCAATCGTATTTCCCACCACACGTGGCGAAGTGCCAGCGCCTGCGGAGCTGTAACAGCGCTGCCTCTTCCCGCAGTGGGGCAGCCTTGTAAGCAGTGCAGGACATGGTTGATTTCTGTTGTGTTTGGGGGTTTTTAATCGACCTAAATTCTGTAAAAGGTGGGGAAGGAAAGATGAAGTGCAGGGGAGGTGCCTCCCCCCGGAGTCAGCTCCTTCTCCGGTAACCAGCACTACAGTCTGATCGCAGCTCACTACCTCGGACGTGATGTCTTCACTCTGTTCCTTGTTCAGGCTTCTAAATAATGCCAAAACTATCAGAAGCAGTTTATGCTTCTTCAAAGAGAGCTATGCCTTCTCCAGAAGGCTCGCAGCGTACGTTGGGGAAACTGTGTACGTCTGTATGGACTGTGGGACGGATACAAAATGGACAAGCAAGGGGAAAACGTTGAAATACTTTGAGCTGCAAAAGATGGGATATTTTTCAGTAGTAAAAGGGGGGAGCACGGCAAAAGAAAATGAAGAGGAAGCAGGTGGAAAAAAAGTGTGTTTGAAGAAAGGTTAATCTTCTGACTACCTTCCTTTAATGTTCATTATGAAAGGATATCCAAAAGTATTGACCATAAACTGAAGTGTGGCATTTTATCTGTTATGTTTCATGCTTTTCAAGATGTTTCCTGGTGCTAATTCTCCCCAGTTAGGGTGTCCATGTGCCAAACTTAATTATTCACTGGAAAAATGGCACCGTAACATAAAGGACAGGGCCGTGTTCGGTCAGCAAGCCTGGCAGATGACTCTTCCATTTCACTACGTTTGCAGTTCTCCTGATTTCCTTAGACTTGAAAATGGTGAAAAAACCTCCCATTGAGTTGCATCTGCAAGTAGCCATATTCTGATCACTTGCACCCAAGCAGAGATGACGAGTTGCTTGGTGCTGCCACTTCTTTTTTTTTTAATTAATCCCTGGGATTTGTATTTTTATAACCCAACTATCATCACGAGTATGAAATCTGATGAAAGTTAAATTGTGAGTAAAAATAATTATTTGAGAGAAAAATTAAACGTTGTCATTGTGGCATATAAAAGAAATGGGGGAAAACCCAAAGTAATTGTAATTGTTTAACATACAGAATTATTGTTACCGTACGTGTTCACGCCCGTGTGCCGTTTGAGGGAGGATTTCTGGTTAGCCTCATCGATTATTTTTCCAGATCATAGATCCCTTCTTACAAGTCATCTTTAAAGTTTGCAAGCAATTTGATTCAAAGGATTTTATTTTTTTTCCTCCTCCCTTTTACTGATTTATAATTTCATCTGTGAGAGCTCTAGAAACTTCTCTGTATACGACTGATTAACACTTTGTGATGTTTTAAAGGTACCTCATACATATCCTTAGTTTTATTTTTTACAGCCCGGGATCTAATTATAAAGAACATGTTTTTGTTCTGCCATCCTCTGGTTCTTGAGGTGCACAGCCCGACGATGCAGCTCATTCCTTCTGCTTGGCTTTGACATCGAGATTAGACTTCCATGGCAACCATAGATCTCATTATGGGAACCAAATCCACAAACATGTTTCTTTGTTTCTCCAAACAGACATGTAAAAGGGGTTCGCATGCAGCGCTGTTTCCTCCCTCCGCGTGCGACAGCTTTTGTTGTCCCCGGGTCATTATCTGGGGCGAGATTCTGCCGTGATGTGCAGAGAGTAGCTGCCTGTGCTGCAGAGTGCTTTGCTCGCTCTATTTTCTATTGTAGTCTCGTGGTATCGTGTGTGATGCGGGGCTCGTGTGTGAACTGCGAAACAAAAATCTCTATTTGGCTGCAGATAAGCTGGTATTTCGGGATTCATTTCTTTCTCAGTAAGTTTTGCGCTTTGGGTTTGGAATAAACCTTAATTCTGCCTTTTTAACTGTGAGCGTGCTTTGCATACAGCTGCAGGGTGAGGTGAGCAGGATCTCTAGGGCCAGCACGCTCGGCCTGGCAGCGTCCAAATTCTTGCTGACACCCTTCTGAGGCACGTTACCATGTGCATGAGTGGGTACCCGAGTGTGCAGATCCACCAGGCAGGCCGAGCTGAGGCTGTGTTTTGCTGCGGACAAGAAGGGAATGTCGTTTTCTTCCCGCTCCCTTGTGCTTCTGGGCAGCTCTTCCAGATGTTTAGTGCGAGCTCAGACAGTCCTCGGAGCCCTCGGTGACCTCTCCGGCTTGCTTAGTCTGATACCAAACCAATTAAGACGAGCGTCTGTGGAAATCAGTTCTTTTTCTACTTGTGATCGTGTGCCCAAATCTAACATCTCAGATTCAGAATTACAATTAGCTAGAAAGAAATTGTTCAGCCTTCTGCGTTCCGTGGCTCTGTTCTGCGCTGGCCTCTGCCATGCGGAATGGGCTCCGGGGCACCCCTGTGGTGTGCTGCGCACCGCTTGGGTTCCCCATGCTCGCAGGGTCTCGACAGACGTTAGCCAGATATTTAGTTACTTCTTTGTGTAACATAACTTTCATCCAGAATACTTTTCTAAACAAAATTGGCAGTGATTAAAATAATTTCTGTCTCCACTTGTTAGTTCAGTTGGAGCACTAATCCCCGGACGTTGTCTCCCGTGTCTCGGCAGCTGTTCACCAACACCGTGTTCGTGTTTTCACAGGCAACCGTTTGGCAGTTCACCAGATGATCTCTTGTGTAATCATCCTTCATCAGAGTCGCCAAGCGATGAGGGTGCTCTCCTGGATCAGCTTTACATAGCATTAAGGAATTTTGATGGTTTAGAAGAAATCGACAGGGCTCTGGGAATACCAGAGCTGGTCAGCCAGGTATGCTGGACGGGGCCTTGCAGCTCCTGGGCGTTGTGTTTGGCAGGTGTATTGTCAGGTGGCGTGCAGTGTGGCACAGCTTTTGGAAGACCACCTCCAGAAAACATACCAATGATGTTTCATTTCAAACGGAGTGGTGAATTTCTTTCTATTTAATTTTTATCTCAGTGGAAACAGTTAAAGAATTTCACAGCTAAGAGGACTGTTGCATTTTAGAACCTGTTTCTAAAATACCCATCAAACATTTTATAGGAGCTTAAAGTCTTTCTTTCATGAGGGCACTGAAATTTGTATTAACTTGATTTCCAAGGTCAGTGTGGAATAAGCTATAAAATTATTCTGTCTAGAGCGAGTATGAGGGGAGTATCAGGAATGGAGTTAGAATTGGGTAATATTTTTGTTATGCTAATGGATGATCAGTTAGTGTGAAAGTGCCATGCAAGAAGGAGGCACTCTGTTCACATTAGCTTTTGTAAAAGTTTCAGGCATCTTTATTTGAAGTCATTACTTTGTTTAAACGATACTGATAAAAATCTATTTTCTGAGCCTTATTCATTTGTAACATCTTTCAATTTATCTCAGATTCAATGCAAAAAGCTTACCAGCATCACTGCATTTGCAGGTTTTCATCCACCGTTTGTCATTTCAGGGTTGCTTCCCTAGCAGAATGATACAGCGACTGTGTTAAGAACACAGCAAAGATTGTGGGTCTTTGCTTTAAAAAAAAAAACAAGAAATGAGAGGAGAGGAGGAATTTGTCTCCATGAATGGGTTTTGACGCTCAATAAGACAATTCTAGTTAATTTTAAGTTTTATATTTACGTAAAGGAAACGTATGTACTTCTGTGTCTGAAGCCCTCCCGTGCTGGGAGGGCGGTTTGCGGGGTGGCTGCGCCACGTCCCGCTGACCGCCGCTCGCGTGTCTCTGCAGAGCCAGGCCGTGGACCCCGAGGCGTTCCCCAGCCAGGAGCCCAGCCTGCTGATGGAGCAGAAGGCGCCGGTGTTCTCCCAGCAGTACGCGGCGCAGGCTCCCCTGGCGCAGGGCAGCTACGCGCCCCTGCCCGAGCCCGGCTTCCACCCCATGGGGCAGCGCCCGGGCTACGCTGCTGCCCTCCGCATGCAGCCGCGGCCGGGGCTCCGGCCCGCGGGCATCGTCCAGAGCCAGCCCAACCAGCTGCGGCTCCAGCTGCAGCACCGGCTCC
>JANHFX010017568.1:0-16216 GCA_027560015.1 Chloroceryle amazona | reverse complement strand
AGGTGCCGGAGCAGGACAGGGAGGTACTAGTGCCTGCCTGTGCCTCTAAATTAGGCTATGCAACAAAGCTGTTCGTGATTGAATGTGCCATGGCCCACTGCCTTCAGAGGGATGTGGTGTCCCTGCTTCCCCAGGGACTGACCTCCAGGGTTGAGGAAGGGGAGAAGCCATGGGACAGGGCCAGACCAGGATGTGCATGGTGACAAGGCAGGGCCCCCTGAGCAGAGGGCAACTCCCTTGGGCACCTGTCCCACTGAACTGAGTAGCTGAGCTTCCTCCAGGCTAGGGGACTGGGGGTCCTCTCCTGCTGGCCTGATCCTGATGCAGGTTGCCCCAGGATGCCAGATGGGTGCTGCTGCTAGCAGACATACCAAGAGAAGCAGGGCACTGGAGAGAGGTTTTTCGGAAGAGGGCGCTGTCAGGAGGAGAGGCAGAGCAGTCCCTGGACAGGCAGAGCTGCACTGCATTCTTCTGTGCATAATTTCTCTATTGCTAACATGCAACGGTGTCTCCTCTGGGTGACAGGAAGAGTAAGGTCTCTCAGACCCAGAGCCCATGGAGACCCCTGTCTGGGGACAAGGGAAACACCCACAGAGACCCTGTGCCCTTTCCTGGAGGGCAGCAGGGTGAAGACAGGGCCTGGGCCAACTGCAGGGTGACCTCAAGGGCCTCAGCAACATCCAGGCGGCAGCTGCGGCCACCACCTACAATATGCAGAATTCAAGATCAGTCTTGGATGGGTTATTTAAGGTTTGGGATTTTTCTGACTAGCTTTCAGCATTATTAATATTAAAACTCTCAAACCTGCTCTGCCCTGGCTTTTCAGGAGGCCCTCTGAGCATCATAAGCTCCAGCACACTAACTGAGGTGAGGAAACAGGCCAAGCTGTTAGAGTGAACAGTCTCTCTCCCCATTGTTTGTTAATTGCTGGAGTTACTAACCCATGGTGGAGTTCAGTGTTCTGCATAGTCAGCCCCAGATCCTGGTCAGCTGCCTTGCTTGGCAGCTTGCACCGTGGCCAAAGTGCTGCCTTCAGGCAGGAAAACTTCACTGCACTGCAGGTTGGGGCTGCTAGAGAGCTGGGTGAGTTGCAGAGGGTCCATTCTGGAGCACTTAATGCAGCAACGTATGGTTGGGGCAGTTGCAGGAGCTCAGCTAGGCCCTAGGCCTTGATGCGTGTTGGGTTGACCCTGCCATCACCTCTGCTAAGAAGTCTGCCAGGCCTAGGGCCACCTTGGCCCTGCATATGCCAACCAGGGATGTTGCAGGATGCCCTGGACAGGTGGCTGTGTCACCCTGGCCACCATCCCCACTCAGCATGGCTGAGGAAGGGGAGGTGTGTCCCTTATCTCTTGGCCCCTCCACCCTGATCCTGTTTTGACCAAGAGCCCCTTCCTGGCTTGTGAACGACAGGGTCCAGGTTTCCCTGCTGGGGTGGAAAAAAAGGTGGTTTTAATTGACTAGCTGTCTGCAGCAACGTGGACCTAATTTTCATTCCTGGGAGGTGGAGGCTCTGGTGCTGTTGGAAGAATCCAAAAGCAGATGGGGGCTAGGATCCCATGGCCTGGCACCTGTGGCTGCATCCAACATGGTTCTGCCCCTGCCTGGCAGGCAGCTGGCTGCCAGACTGCACACCAGTCCCTAGGGCTTTGCCAGGCTGGGCACCAGGCACAAGCAGTTCATGCTGTCCTGTGCACTTGGCATCTTTCCAGGAGAGATGCTCCAGCCTCGCTGAAATGCTGAAACAGGAGGATTGGGAGGGTAAAGAAATGTTTTCCCTGGCAGAGAGTCTCTGCCACCGGCACTGAGCCATTTATCACCTGCTGGGCAGTGCCATCAGCCCTGGCACCAGCTGGCACACAGAGTCATGGGTGGTGGATCCAGGCCGTCCCAAAACTGGTGCAGGTAGGGCCCTGGGGATCCAGAAGGCAAGCTGAGCACCCAAGGGCCTTTCCCACCTGGGGAAGCTGATGTGCTCCAGGCTGTCTCAGTTTACCTCTTTCCCAGGGCATATTACACCTCCTGCTCCAAAGGGTCCTCACACCCCTCAGTCCTCTTCCCATGGGGACTGGTGAGGGGAATCGGGGAATCAGGGTGTGTGATTGACAGGCAAAGCATTATTGACAAGCAAGGCTTGACTGACAGCAGAGTCACAAGCCACCATGGGATTTGGTGTAGTGCTGGGGATTCCACAGCGCTGGCAGGGGGTAGGGGTGGGTGCAGATGGTGCCTGGTCCAGCTCAAGCCACCCCATGGGGGAATCACTAAGCAGCCCCCACCAACACACACAGGGTCCCTGGTTGCAGAGAGCCTAGGTGTCCGCGGGGGCAGCACAGTTCACACCAGAGCCCAGGCAATGGGGGGAAGCCCGAGCCCCCCATGCTGCTCTGTGGGGCACCCACTGGCCCCAGATCCCACAGCCCTCAGCAGCTTGGGCCCTTTGCCAGGCATAGGAGTGGGGGTGAGCCATCCCCCATCTCTGCTGCAAGGGAACTTGGATGGGAGACAGCTTCACGTCAGAAACGTTTTCACAGGAATTTGTCACCACCTACAAACATCTCTTCCCCAATCCCCCCCCCCCGTTTTTTTTTTTTTTCCCTTTAATGGCAACCAGACCTGAGGGGTGTATGCGTGCGGGCATGATAGTGAAATGGAGGCTGTTTTTTTTTTTTCTCCAGTTCCTTGGAAAATCTGATTTGGTGTTTGTTCCCCTCCCCCCAAGCCTGGTTTTTGGGGAGAGAATGCTTCCTGCAGCAGGAAAAACATGGCAAGAAAGGGACCGCATTTCCCTTAGCGCACCCCACTGTGGCACCTGCAGAGTCAACCCTGTTCTGGGTACCCCAATACATCTGTGAGCTCTGGAAGCTGCTTAAAACCTGCTACCCTCCAGCTCCATCTCTCTCTCCAGCCTGAATCAGGGTGGGATGCACCCGCAGCATCATTAGCACTTGTCTAGCCACCACGGCGTTGGTTTGAACCCATTTGAAGTGCACTTGAAAAGGGAGGATTTGATGGGAGTAATGTGATGGGTTTTTGTTCTCTGAGCCCCCCGGTTGAAGATGTGCATAATGAAGAGCTGTGACTTTCACTTGGGTTATTTTGGGATGGACTACTTTTTTTTCCAGGCTGGTGGAAGACCATCAAAGCGGCGCTTTGAAAAATGTCCCAGTGTATAAATAACTCTGCTGAGAGAAGAATAACGCAGGCTCCTGTGCGCGGCGCGCTGAGATGAGGCAGACGGCATCTGCCGCGCAATGTTGCATTATAAAAAGGAATTATTCATCCCTTCCTCTAATTAACCGGGTACCTCTCGCCTGTACAGGAGGGATGGCGTGGCACAGGGAGCACTCCCGGTCATGCCAGCAGGGTGGATGCTGCTCCCAGGCCCTCCCCATGTATTCCCCCAGATCCACACACCTCCTCTGTGTGGGTGGGAGCTGTCAGGCTGACAAGGGAACAGTGAGGTGGGTAAGCTGGTAACCAAAAATCTGAATCCCCAGGGGCTTGCTATCAGTGGAAAACACCCGATCCACTGCCTCGCCATCCCCCTGCCAAAATCCAGACAAAAGGCAGGCAAGCCCTCAGCACCCCTCTAGCTCGTGAGTTCCTGGGCCATGTTTTATGGTGGCTGGATCTTACCTGGGGCCACAAGCGTTGTGTGGGGCATCCTGTGAAGAGCAGCCAGTGGCTGCAGGCGCCACCCAGATCTGCTCAAAGATGCACCGCTCAGCCACACCTGAGGTTGGGTTTTGGGGGGGATCCCAGAGGGAGGGGAGCAGCAAAGCAGGGCCTGTACCCCCGTCCCTAGGCGGGACACGTCTGCAGTGACAGCAGCAAGGCAGGCTCAACACCGCGTCTGTGCCCTGGCAAGGACACAGTGGCTGGGACGTCCTGGGAAGGAGACTAATTTTAGGAGCACTCCGGAGGGGCTATTTTGGACCCTTTGCTCTGCATGAGTCACCTGCTATTTTTCAACCCCACTGGGGCTATTTCCGCAGCAGAGATTTAGGCAAGCTGGGACAATGCTGCTGCTCCTTCCCTGGGGGCTTGGAGCCCAAAGCCATGCTGGGTGCACTAAACCTCCCAGCAGCTACTGTGCAGTGGGGGATGCCCCCAGAGCAGGACTGCCCTGTGGTAGAGCAGCCTGGAGCCTGTCCCACCTCCCGGCCACCTTCTTAGAGGGTTGTATGGTTGGGCTTTGAGCTCCTCCATCCTCTTCTCCTAGTGCTTCCCAGGAGAGGTGGATGGGGAGAGGTTGGAAATGGAGATGGGGTGGGGATGCATCTGGAAGCTATGGGGAGGAGGATATCTCCATCTGTGGGGGTGCTTAGGGCTGAACATCCCATGGGCCACCCACTCCCCACTGCACGGGGCTCCCCCTCCCCAAAACCAGCCGCTTCAGAGCCCGCCAGGCAAAACCTGTCTGTTTCAGGGTTGTCAGAGCAACGTGATGCACCTTTCAGTTACCATGGCAACCTCAGCAAGAAGTTTTTAAAATTCAGGCAAGGTAATTTCTCTTCTCCGCTCCGATTTTGTTATCACTCAGCTCGCTGTTCCCCAGGGATGCGGCGTCCTGTCTTGCTCCTCCACCAGCAAGGTGGGATCTCAGACATAAGAAGCACCAGGCCTGGCTTGGGCTGTGAGGAGGGGGAGTGAGTGGGTGCCCTTCCTGCACCCTGTTAGCAGGCCTGGGCTGGAGACATGGACTGGTACTTAATGAGCATTGGGGGTACCAGTTACGAATGCCCTGAGCTTGGGGAGAGCAGATAGGGAGGCAGAAGGAGGCGTGAAATCAGGGGTGGGTGGCTGATGGGTAGATGGGGGAGATGGAGGGATGAAGGCAAGGGTGGACAGTGGAGTAGTCACCTGGGGTAGGTGACGGGCCCTGTATTGAGGGTCACACACGCAACAGCAGATTGAGCTGCTGTCCCCAGATTTCTCCCCATGGGGAGTACAGAGCTGCTGTTCTCCACCATCCCTTCATGTCTAGGCCCTCAAGAGAGAGTAGGTCTCTCTCTTGTTGCCCCAGACCCCTCAGACTTCCCCAGTGTGAGGAGGAGGGGTCTCATATAACACCAACAAAGCCTTGGCAGACTTGTGATCCAGCCCTCCTCTGCCCACCCTGCTCTGGTCCAGAGAAGAAACCCAAGGCTAATACTAGGGTTTAGATGTTCAGCAAAGCCATGGGGTTGAAGGTCCCTTTCAGGAAGGGGAGGGAGAACCAGGCACTAACACAGGGCTGCCTGTTCTGCCTACACTGCCCTGCGGGCTGAGTGGCTCCTGGAGAGCATGGAGCCCTGACGAGCTCCCTGATCCTAGTCCATATGTTGTTTATCATAAAAAATTAACAAGCTTAATTAGGGATGTGTCTGCAATAAGGTTATCAACTTGTAAGCACCCCAGTCCCCCTGATGGAAGCCCAGTAGCTACTGAATGAGCCCCTTACTGGGGAGGGGAGTGAATCTGTCCAGGGGGATGTTCACTCTGGGAGAGTTTTATTCTGCCTGAAGCACTGGTGGCTGGAGGAGGGGGTGCAGGGCTGGGGGAGCTGTGGTGATGGGAGAGAGGAATCGGAGAGGCCTTCCTCCCTGCAGGAAAAGTTCTTGGCCCACTTTTAGGTTTCAGAGTGAACACTTACTGGAAGGGCAGAACAATGCATTCCAAGCCCTTGAAGTAGAGCTGCCCATAGCAACAGCCAGGTTCCTGAGGGTTGTCTGTGGACATGTCCTGTGGGGATGTGGCCCCCCAGTTTGAGTCATGGACAGAAAGAGAACAGAATAGGGAGGTAGGGTGAGGGAGCTCCTGACTATGGAAGCATTCATTAAGGCTCCTTTCCAGATCTCTGAGCTTCTCTAGCAAGAATCTGACAGCCCTGAACAAGGCTCCTCATCTTTGTGAGCTGTTGGCACAGGCTCATCATGCTGTTGGGAGCCAGCTGTTCTGTCCCCTCTGCTGCGTGTTCACTCTGGAACCTAATGGTGGAAGCTGAGGGGGCAGTTTTGACAGACGGGGCATCATCACACTGTGCAAGTGTACATCAGCAGGGACATGTTCTGGGTGGAAGGTGCAAGCAGAACTGTGAGCAGGGTGTAGGCAGGGCTGTAGGCAAGCCAGCAAGTCCAGGGCTCAGCACCCCCTGCCATCCCTTTCCTGCCAGGGCTAGTACATTTATTCTTCTATGTAGGTAGCAGCAATTCTCGCTCTCTGGCTGCTTTTGCTGATGGAGCTGACCCTGGGTGAGGGTTGCAGCACATGGGACACTTGTCTTCAACCATCCTCCCTTGGACTCAGGCTGTCACTGTTCCATGTGGGGGCTGCTGTCAGCCTCAGGGGACAGGCAGCATCTTGTCACTGGTACCTGCCGCAGCACTTTCCTTAATGACAAGCTCTGCTTGTCTGTCCCCTCAATTAACTCTGCTGTGCTGGCTCATTAGGATGCACACACTGAGACGCTGCAGTAAAGGGATTCTGCAGTCTCACAGGCGTGCAACACCACCTCAGAAACGCACAGATCTCTGATTATGTGTATATATAAGCACACCCATAAATGCACACAGATGTACACACTCTTCAGTGCACACACATGTGCTGCTGACACGCACACGCACATGTGCTCAGACACGCACTTGCTGCTGACCATGTGTGTCCCAGCAGTGCTTCCTCCCCACCAGCCCACAGATGCAGCCCCTGCCTGAACCCCAGCTCCTACTCTTCCCTCTCATTGCAGGAGATGAAGATGATGGAAAGTTTGGTGGGGAAGGTGCATGGAGCCACCATCTCTGGACCAGGGCTTTGCCAGGCTCCATCCCAGCTGAGCCCACCCTGAGCTGAGGAGCTGGGCATAGGGTGCATGGGACAGGTGCCACTTCAGCACTCGTGGCCCATCTCGGGCATCTGGCTGCTCCCCCTCCAGCCAGAGGACATGCAGGCAGAGCGGCCACGTCTTGCACACCGGCCCTGCCCACAGCTCTCTTGGCCTCCGGCCGGAGGGCAGCAGATGACGGAAAGCGAGCCCCCGCCTGGAGGAAGATGAAAGGCGGCTCGCAGCTGTGGACACCCGATGCCACCTGTCCGGAGTGTGCAGACAGAGCCAGGATGTCCTTGCTCCCACAAGCACAGCCTTGTCCAATGGAGGTTAGTGAAGGCAGTACCCTGCCAGTAACTCCGTGTCTGTCAGGCAGCGGAGACCCGAGGTCCCACCAGCCCTGGGGTGAGCTTCCCGGGATGAGCTATGTCTGGGAATCCCAGAGCTGCCAAGTCCCCACCTTGGCTGAACCTCCCCCTACAGCCCCACCATGCCTCAGTTTACCCTCTGCCTCTCCTTTCAGGTGCCTCTGCTGTGGAAGAGAGGTGGACACCTGGGACATGGGGCCACAGGGTCAGGGGGAGTCCTGTCCAGCTAGCCTCACAGCTGGGACAGACCCTGTTCTCTCCCTCCAGCTGAGCATCGGGATGCTTTCCTGTGAACAGACATGCCCCAAGGCACCATGCTGCCCCGTGGGGCCATCTCCTTCCCCATGGAAGTAAATCCAAGCTCTGGGGAATGGGGAAGGCTGAGGAATTTCTAGCCTAGCCACCTGGGACTTACCCTGTCCCACTCCAGCAGCCCTTTCTCCTCCATCAGTTCCTGCCATGTGTGCCCCAGGTCTGCCTCCTCCTCCTGGCGAATCCCTCTCTCCGTAAATCACACCCCAAGCTGCCCCACAGGGATAGGGGCTGACTGCTTGTTTCAGGTGACCAAGCCATCACCTGTATGGGTTGTCCCCAGCCCTTGTTATCATGGAGGACACCATAGGGAGGTGGCCATTCCCCTCAGTTCAAGCAGCACTGCCTGGTGCCCTCAGCATCGGTGTCTCCCCACTTTTAGCAGCAGCAGCACCATTACCTCCTTGCTCCTCACACCTCCATCTCCATCTGCCCTGACCCACAGCTGCCCTGGGGCTGTAAAGGAAATTTGTTCCTACTATTTTCCTCCTACCTGCCAAACAAGATTTTGGGGGGGGGGGAGTGGGGGGAGACAGTTTTGTAGCCTATCATCTGCTTGCAAAGCTGGCCAAGGCTTACAATTGTAACCCCGGGATCTGAGAAACATGTTTTCTCTTGGTTTGTGGCAGGTTTGTGGCTCAGGTGAACACTGCCAGCTCCAGGTAATTCATCCCAATTTCATTTCTCCACTTGCTTTGATACCACTCTGTGCCTCTCAGCCCCTGACAGCATCTCTGCAATATGACAAGCCCCCAGGCTGTTTTCCTCCTTCATCCCTTCTGTGGTGGAGTGGAATATTAGGTAAATCACATCCTTCCTTGCTGTGGCTGCCCACCTCCCTCCCACACTCCAACCTGGGGCTGCCTGCCTGTCCCCCGCCTTTGATCCCTGCCCTGCGGGGTCATCCCCAACCTGGGGTGCCTGGACATCCTGACCCCAGCTGCTGGGAATCCCTGAGCATCTCCTGACCTGCTGGGAAACAACCAGAACACTGGGATCTGAATTTGGCCCCTGCACTGAGTGTCTCGCCATGTCCCACATGCACTCTGCCTCCAAACCCCACTGCCTGCCACACATGCCTTCAGCACAGGGGAGGGGCAAAGCCCTGACCCCCAGACCGGGCAAAGGGGGTCTGCTGCAGCAGGACCTCCTTCCAAAAGGCATTTGAATCCTCCTCCAGCGGCTTTTCCAACCCAGGACTGGTGCTAACCTTTGGCAGCTCCCCACTGTCCACTCTCCCTGGTAGGTTGCATATTTTTCACTGACAAATATAACGATAAAAAAAAAAAAAAAAAAAAAAAGAAAAAGGGGAGTGAGAGAAAAGAAACAAATAGGAGAAAGTCTCCTTTTTTGTGGGGGTTTGAAAAAAATGGAAATTACCCTGCAGAGGAGGGGAGAAGGGCCAGGGGCTTTCAAAGGATCTTCTCCGCCCTGGGAAGAATGTGGAGAAGACACTCCAGGCCATGTGGACTTTGATGGCTTTGAAGTTCAGGATGCAGACAGGGAGGGATGGTGGTGAAGGGCAAGACAGGGAGACAGCTTCCCAGCAAGTCATTGCTGGCATCAGCTTTGGCATGGGTTTTGGTATCATCATGGGCTACCTGGGCCTCTCTCACCCCTTGGCTGGAGTCCAGCACTGGGAAGGAGGCAGCCCCCAGCAGGGAACCAGCAGAGCTTCTGGGAAGCAGTCTGGGATGGAGGATATGATGGGGGTCAAATCCTGCATCCCCCCCTTGTCGTGGTGCTGGTTGCCACGGCGACCCACGAGCATCATTTTCAACAGAATTTTGCTGGGAGAGAGAGTTGAGTTGTGCTTCTGGGAGAAGGGAGAAGGGATTCAAGGGCAGCACAACCACAGGGGTCAGGAGGAGGCTCCCCCAGTTCCTCCAGTCTCCATGGAGAACCCTTGCATGAGTATTCCCACCACAGACCCAGTCTAGGCTCCAGATTCGTACTGGGATGAACATCTTTTCTCCAACCCAGAGGGATGCTGGGGGTGGCTGGGCCATGTTGGGACTGTGGCCAGCATCTGTCCTTACTGGGATGAAGGCAGCCAGCCCTGGATGCATCCTGGTGAGGGGTCTTGGGGCTCAGCGACCACTGAAAACTGCAGCCAGAAATCCTCTCCAACTGCCTGGTGCTATTTTCTCCCCGTGTGCTGATCCAGCTCCTGGACCAGCTTCTCTGGCAGAACCCACATGCATGGAGGTGTCCCAGTTTCTTGCAGCCCTTAAGCCATTCCAGCTCCTGTCCTTTCCAGCTCCTCCTTGCCCGACAATGCCCACGGCTGTACCACTGACCCATTTACATGGCATGACAGCTCATCAGAGCTGTGCCGCAGAGCTGCTGGCTCCCACCCTCTGGCTGCATTGCCTTCCCAGGCTCTTGAAAGCCCTTGGGAACTCCAGAAAATTGGGAGGTTATCTTAAAACTATTGTGTTATCTGTTTTTTCCTCTCCCATATATGACATTGAGCATCACTCTGCACTTGTGGGTGCTGGAAAATTACTCTGGGCAGCAGTGAAGGGGAGGCCAGAGGCTCTGCAGTTCTACCAGTGCTGCCCTTACTCTGAAGATGATGTTTCTCCTAGCCTGGTGGCTTGTCTCCCAGTGTAGTGACCTATGTCTGTCCTTGTGCCACCTCCTGCAAGGCCAGTGCAGTACTGCCATGGGACATGGACCAGCTGTGGGGCAGGCCGTGCTAGCCATGATGCCAGCCTTCCCCCAGAGCAAGAAAAGGATCTTGTACTGCTCCAAAATGACAGATGTTCCTAAATTTGGTGTTCATGGGGATGTGTTGGAGGGAACACAGCTAAGCCCCCTGGCACAGCCACACTCTGTGTCACATTTGTGCTGCCTCACACACATTCCTGAGCCCTGACATCACTCTACACCAGCCCCCCCCCCAGGCACAGGGAGTTGCACAGGATGCCCAGAGCACCCCTTAGAAAAGCAGCGGGGGGCTGGATCTAGCCTCAAAGGGAGCAGGAGCTGCCAGCCCAGGACTGGTTTCCATTAGCTCAGCTCCTGTCCATTTCCATAGGAATGTCTGAGGTGACACAGATGTAGTCTCACACCATGCCACAGTCCTGTGTGTGGGCAGAGGGCACTGGGGATGCTTGGTCATGTGCACAATCATGCACCATGATGTTCCCACTGATGCAGAGCCTGGGGATGTGCTGCTTGTGCCAGGGGGAAGGGATAGGCAAGGTGGGCCTACCCCCATGCAAAACTGGGCGATGGCTCCTTTCTCTGGGGCATGGAAAGCCTCAAGGATGGATGACTGTGTCACTGCCAACCGAACTGCAGTTGAGGGTGGGCATCCCACTCTTCCCCTGGATCGGAAACATGCATGGGGACAGAGCATGATGGGTCCCCGTGGCCAGTCATCCTGTGCCCATGGTCCTGGCCAGGGCTTGTGTGCCGTCACTGTTGTTCCAAGCCTGCTGGGGTGCAGCTGTGGAGTGAAACACCTCAGTCCTGGAGGCAGAGCAGTCTCCACCAATTTCTATTTCACAAGACTCAACCTCTCCCCAGCCCTGTGCCTGCCAGCATGTCACACTGCAGACATTACCAGGGCACTCATCTCACTCATCTCCCCTCCCTCCCAAACTCCTGCTCTGCCTGGGGATCCCCAGCAGTAGTGCCCCCACCTTTGCAGGTGGCTATCAATCTGCCAAGAGCCTCACCATCATTGGCAAGAGCTGCTTTTCAAATGCCTTCACCTCCGAAGCTGGGCTGGGCATCAATCCGGCACCACCTTTCATGTCCCTTCCCTGAAGAACTGTGGCTAGGCTGTCCTCTGCCCAAGAGACTGTGTTCTGTCCTGTGCCCATCTTGCTCTTGGCCCCTCAGCCCCCTGCCCCCAGCACCCACTGCCAAGTTGTGCTGCCTTTCTGCCTCTGTTTCTGGGCTGGGGGAAGCTCTGCCTGATGGCATCTCCAGGTTCAGGGCACATCTGAGCAGCCATACTCATTCTGCCAGGGGGCAGTAGGCTTGGTTTGTCCCCATGTCATTGTTGTCACACTTACTGGATCCCTCTGCTTGTCCTCTCACCTCGGCAGGACCTTGCTCTGCCCATCTGGGGCAGCCCTCTCTGCTGCTGTCAGGGGACCCACTCAGGCACCCTCTCCAGCACAGCCCCCTGTTGGCTTTCCCAGCTCATCACGATGCAAGGCAGAGGAGATGACATCCCCGCTCCTGCCAAGACAAACACAGTGCCTTCCAAACACGCAGGGCTTGGCAAGCCTGTGCCTCGGCCATCGATCACCGAGCCCACTGTGCTCCAGTCCACAACAGCCCAGCTGGGGCATGAGTAGGGCAGGGCAGAAGCAGTGAGGGGTTCAGTGGAGTTCTCAGAAACCCTCCCCCTTCCAACATTGCCTTATGGAGGATGAAGCACCCACCTTCATGCCCTGCCTGGGACCAGAGGCTTGCCTTGGGCTCCTAGCACCCACCCACTGCTGCCATGAGGTGCTTCGCAATGCCAGGAGGTCAATCCTCGACCCTGGGATACACAGAGTATGCCAGGGTGGGGACAGCTTGTCCCCAGGGTGGCTGTGGTGAAGGGTATCCTGCAGCTGCTGGCTTAGCCCCAAGCGTAAAGTTGGCCAGAGCCACCTCCAGGCTTGTACAATAATAAACCCTGTGCAGGCAAGCATTTGTCACCAAGCTGGAGAGGCAAAGGCCCAGATATCCCAAACATCTGTGGGAGGGAGTGTGGGAGAGAGGACAATTGAGGAGGTCCTGGAGGGGCCAGGCAGGGTCTGTCCTCTCCACAGTGTCCTAGAATGGTGACAATAGAGTGTGGCATCACCAGATCAACCCTTCTGGAAGGCTTGATTCAGCCCGGAAGGGAAAATACTGCTCCTTCCTCACATCCCTTGCAGCAGTTCCTGAGCCAGGACCTGCTCAGGGTTATGTGCCAAGCTGGTGTCTCTGAGAGCTGCAGCATGCAGGCAGCTTATGGGCACTGGGAGGGATGGAGGATTTTCCCGTGGCGTTGCCAGGCTGGAAGTATGAGGCTACAACACTGCTGCCTCTGCACCAAGGTGGGCCGTTCTCAGTCGTGAGAAAAAGGGAGCAGTCACCCTGGGGGGAACCCCATAGCTGCTGCTCCCATCTGCCTCCTTTAATGGCCCCCATTTGCAGAAAAGACCTGCAGGTGGAGCTCTCCCAGGGGCTGGAGCACCCACCAGCATCACTTCCCACAGTGGGGTGGAAAGAAGAGAGGGCTGGGATGGGTCAGGGCAAGCCCAGCCATTCACCCCACACCCCTCTGCTTCCCCACTAGCCTTTGCATCACCCAGCCCTGCCCTCAGTGTGGGTGCCCAGCACCGGCCTCCATGCCCCCAGTGAAACCTTGCAAGGGCAGGTAGGGTGCCCGGTGAGCCAGCCTGCAGCGCTGGCTCGCTCTGCCCGCTCCTGCCCTGCTCTCCACAGGACGGTGCCGCGCTGCGGGCACCTTGGGGAGTTGCGGGGTCCAGCCGGACTGGGGGGGCACTGGCATTCCGGGGCGAGGGTTGTTTCTGTGAGTCAAATCTCCGGCGCCCAGTGGGGGGCAGATGCCGGGCTCGGAGAGGGACAGCAGAGGGTTAAACAGCGTCTGGCAGGCGGGAAGGGGACCGAGAGGAGGGGGGAGAGTTGGAGGAGTTTGTTTAATAGCTGGAGACAAGCTATGCAGCTGTACAGGTCCAACGGGCCCTGCAGCACCCCCCCTGCCCGAGCTGCCCAGGGCTGGGCAGGCAGGACAGGCTGGCTGGCAAAGGGCTGGCTCAAGGCTGGCAACTGGGCAGCAGCAGCAGGGTTATAAAAAGTAGGAATGCTTCGTCCACCAGCAGGACACCACAAGCAATGCCTGCCCAGCCTGGCAGGTGATGGCAATGGGGAGCTGGCACAGAGGACTCCCAGCACCTGAGACCCCAGCCTGAGGTTCTGGGGTATGGGGGATGCTTTGGCACCACAGCATGACCCAAAGGGCTGAGCGTGTTCCCTGGTCCCTGCAGGCTCCCTGCTGTGGGTTGCAGCAGGCTGGTCCCCAGGTTGGCACAGAAGGGCCTTGTTCAGGCATGTCCCCACTACTGGGCCATCATTGCCCAGCTCCTTCTGGCATCATCCCCCTCCCTGGGGACACCACCCTGGCACCCGCTGGCATCCGATGCCCAGGCGACAAGACAGGGACCCCTGGCCCCAAGGAGGAGGTGTGAGACAGCAGGCAGGTCGGGGACAGATGGCTGGAGTGTGAAGCTGGCACAGGCTGTGCCAAGGACTCTGGAAGCAGGCTAGGGCCTCTGGCACCATCATACAGCAGAGACAGGGAGAGAAGTGGGGTGAATGGGGGCAGGAGCAGGAATGGGGATGAGTATAGGGATAGGAATGGGAATTAGTACAGGAAAAGGGATAAGAATGGGGACTGGGACGGAATGGGGACAGGGGTGGTCACAGGGCCAGGGATAATGATGGGAATGATGGTGAGGACTGGGATAGGAATAGAAATGGGAATGGGGACAGGGATAGAGATTAGAATGGTGTGGGAATGGAGATCAGAATAGAGACGGGGATGTGGCCAGGACCAAGAATGGAGGCAGGAATAAGGATGGAAATTGGGACAGGAACTGGGATGAAAACAGAGATGGGGTGCCAGGTAGGTGGTGAATGCCCACCCCAGGCCTGCATGCAGGGGTTGAGGAGGCAAAACCGAGCTGACAGGAGCTGGAACAGGCAGGCAGCCACCACCAGCAGTGGCATGAATGTGGCTACATTGGCACTTCCCAGCCCTGGTGCTGTGGGAGAGCCTGTAGCAAGGGGAACAGTTTGAGGATCAGCACATGACCAGTGGATGAAGTGACCCACCCCTCAGAGAGGCTTGGAAATGTGAAGAGGCTGGAAGCCAATTAACCTCACTTGTTAATTAGGACAGGAAGCCCCGAGCTTAAACTGTGGCAAGGGAGAAGGATGTTATGGGGAAGGCTGATTTATAACGATGGGGACTAGGGAGAGTCATGTTGTGAATAGCTCAGTTCTGAGTTAATGATACACTGGGTGGGGCCAGGGTCCTTTCCATGCCAGCAAGCCAGGGTTTGTGGGGACAGGGTGGGGATTGTGGGGACCCAGCTGCACAGCCTTGGCTTCTTTGCAGGTCTCTGGAACACCCACACCCATTCTGGGGGGCAGGTCCCAGAAGGGTGACCTGGGGCAGGGCCAGGTACCCCCTCTCCTGCCTCCACCACAGGTGAGAGAGTACCTGCAGCCCACCCAGCACCAGGCAGGTACAGGGGGGGAGCCTGTGAGCAGCCTACAGCTGTCCCAGTTTAATTCTCTGACAAATGTGTGTCAGCACCCCCAGAACTGCAACCAGGAGCCAAGAGAATGTGCTGGAGCTTGGTGGCCTGGGGATGCTATGGGTCTGGGAAGGCCAAGTGACCTGCAGCCCAACATACTGATGCATCAGCATGGGAGAAACAGGGTGCCCCAAAGCATTGCCCAACTTGTCAGCTGTGAGGAGAGAAAGTGAGACAGAAAATTCAGGACAGCTTTTGTGTTTGGATCTGACCACAAGAGACTGGGGCTCTGAGGGGAAAATAAAAGCCCTCCTCAGAAATTCACAGGAAGCTCCCATGTGTGTGTTTTGGGACATTTATTTGTACTGCTGACTAGGGCCATTGCAGCCACCCTCTCCCGCACACAGAGTGGCCAGTGATGAGAAGCTGGCAACAAACTACTTGTTTTTCAAAGAAAGCCAGAGGAGAAGCATGAGGGCAAGGGACAGAGCCTGCTTATTCCCAAGGATCGACCCCTTGGAAAGGAGGTGGCAGCAGGGGGTCAGATCACAGCAGGGCTGGGAGCAGACACCCCATGTCTGCTGCCTCCTCAAGCCCCAGTGGGTGCCAGCTGACAAGGTGGCCCTACCCAGCTGGAGACCCTGCCACACAAAATGTCCCCTCTCCCTGCGGTATAACTGGGGGGATGGAGGGGCACTGGGACAGAGCAGGGGTTTGCATTCAGGGGACGAATTGCCAAAGCAGCAACACCTGCTTGTGGGCGTCTACTGCTCTCCATCCCATGGCTCTTGTAGGCCTGGCTCCCCCTGTGCCCTACTCCTACCAGTGACCCTGGCTTGGAGGCACCGGCACCACTGGGGATGGATAGACCAGGCCCACGCACTTAACAGATCTAAGATCATAGCACCTTCCAGTCCACCATCCCTTTTTGCGCTTTCTCAGCATCCTTAATGCCTTGTTACCCTGCATGCAAGCAGAGTAGTAAAAGGAGAGGCAGCAGACCTGTGGGTGGGACCTCTGAGGTCAAGGGGGGATGTCTTGCTAGGGTTGGGGGCACGGGGCCAAGCTGTGGAGCGTTTGTAGGAGAGTTGTACCAGTAGCCGTGGGTGGAAGCAGCTCCTGCCTTTGCAGACAGCACGGCAGAGACCCCTAGCCTGGAGGGAGCAGAGCGGGGGAACTCAGGCACCTGCCTGCCATCTGAAGGGATCCATGGTGCACAGCTCAGGGCAGAAAGGACCAGGGCTGAGCTACGGGGCTCAGCTTCGTGGCACCTGCCATTCACTGCATTGGAGGGAAGCATGCTGTGGTGTGCAGGGGAAATGGTGCGGGGCAGGGATCGCCCAGGGGCCGGCAGATCCCCGAGGCAGAAGGATGTCGGGGGCCCAGGTCAGGGCAGGTATCTCCCCTGGGATGAGGGCCGGGGGTCACCTGGGAGGGGGCGGGTGTAACCG
>JANHFX010017565.1:0-12564 GCA_027560015.1 Chloroceryle amazona | reverse complement strand
AGGAAGGAAGGAAGGAAGGAAGGAAGGAAGGAAGGAAGGAAGGAAGGAAGGAAGGAAGGAAGGAAGGAAGGAAAAGTAAGCAGAAGAAAAGGAAGGGAGGTGGGGAAGAGCACCACGAGAGCTGTTCTGGATCTTCTGCTGCTAATGCAGCACCTGGATTCCTGCAGCAGGGGAAGGAAGGATGTGGGAGAGCTGGAGTGTACCCTGAGTTTGAATAAGCGCCTGCACTGAGCTGTGCCTCAGAGTGCGGGTGAGTGACATGTGGAACCAGCACAGCTCTGCAGCAGAATAAGACAAGCAAGGATGTATGGGAGCCACCTCTTAACTCGTACAGTAAAACAAGACTTGCCACCCAGCTCTTGGTTGTGCCAGCCTTTCTAGCCAGGTGCCTTGAGAACTCCAGGGCAAGCTGCTGATCCTCTTGGGGCCTCAGTTTCCCTTTTCCCTTTTGGGAAAAATCAAAGTCCATTTCTGCTTGCGTGCAGGATTGAGCCTCCTTGCAGTGTTACTGTTTGGCACCTTGGAAAGGTGTGGAGGGACAGCTGGGTTAAGGACAAAGAGTCTGAGCTCCTTCAGGCCAGTTTTGGACCAAAGTGTGGTCCTCACAGTCTGCAGGAGCTACAGCGATTGCATCCAGCCCAAGCGTGCCTCTGTATCTGCCACATCCAGAAAAGCATCAGTCTCCCAGCTCAGTTGGCTGGGAAGAGGCAGGTACTGGCCTGTCACACCAGCTCCTTCCCCTTAGTGTCAATATATTCTCCTGTCCCCCATGCTTCTCTTCATTACCAATATCCCCCGAAGATACCACTGATGGTGGAGGGCCATTGGAGAGGCAGTTAGAAAGAAGTTAGAGTGAATTACATATGCAGGGTTTATTTTCTGTTTTCTGCTATAGTTGCTGCCAATTATTGTGCAATTAGGCTGCCTTCATTAGCAAATGAGATTAAAATTAACATCGTTAATTACTCGTTCTGTTAAACAGGGGAAAGCAGGCATTTAAAAGGAAGAGGCAGAGAAGGTTGTTCTGGGAGCAGCTGCAGGAAGGTTCGCCATTTGCAGCTCTCTTTCTTCGTGGGTTGCTTTAGGTTACCCAATTTTAGCTGATACAGCAGGGAAAAGGAGCGTTTAAATTCAGGCCACTAACGCAAGGCCTTGCAGGAATGCACAACGTGGTGCTTAAGAAAATTATCATCATGTGTTGCAGAACAGAAGCTGATGGCCACAGCGAATAGCCACTGGATTGCTCCCGGCGGGGACTGGAGGGACACTTCTCTCCTCAGCTGCTGGTGCACTGCGTTGACCATCAAGGGCAATCCCGAAGGAGGTCAGCTCTCTGGCAGGCTGGGAGCATGGCTGACACCAGTGAGGGGGCTGCAGCAAAGCCAAACCACCTATTGCTATTTACAGCAAGGTCTTCTTGGTGCTGGCCATTTTGTGGACACTGGAGAAGACTGCTTTCTTGGGCTCACCAAGCAGAGAGGGAGGGCAAGGGAAGAGCAGCAGTGCTGCAAGTTGACAGAGGGTGTTGTCTTTGCAAGCCAGCTTGATGGTATCGCTGCAAAACTCAGATGCTGAGTAAGTACAAAGTGGTGCTGCTAATCTACGAGGAGACACCTTGAGGGTCCTGATCACAGGGCTGGAAAGGACCTAAAGAAGTCATCTAGCTCAGCCTGCTGTCTCCATGCGGAATTGATGCGACTGCATCCTTTTTATCTGCTGCCTTGGCCCTTCTTGAAGGTCTGCACCAATGCAGGCTCTGTCCCTCCTGAGACACTATGCCTACCATTTTGCTTTCTTTCACTCGGGAAGGCTTCTCCAAGCATTTAATGGGAACTGCCGTTACCCAGCACTAGCTGTGCTGCTCCTGTGGGCATGGACAAGTGATTATTCCCATTCTGTTTGCATCAGTCTTCCTGTCGTGCCTGAGTTCCTCCTGTTTGGATTAAAACATCCCAATTTACTCAATCTTTTCTTCCAGATCATGTCTGCTAGCCTTCCATCAGTCCTCCTTGCTCTGAATTCTCTTCTGTTGCTTTGCAGCTTCCTGGACGAGTTGTGCCCAAAACTGGATAGCTGAGATCCCTGTAACTCTGGGCAGAGCAGGAGCACTACTTTGTGTGTCTTGCTGGTGATACTTCTCTCTAGACTCCTCTGTTTGACATTTTTCACAGCAATTTGACATCTCTAACCCTCACTGACACAGTGATCAAAAATGAGCCCCTGACTTTTCTGCAGGATTGCTGTCTTGTCAACTCTGTATTTCTGCATCCTGCATGTGAGCAGTTCATTATTCTTGCCTAGATGCAGAATCCAGTACTTATCTCTATTAAATTGCATCCTTTTCCTTCCAAACCATTTCTCCAATTTGTCAAAATAATTTTAAGAAAAATAAAGAGCTTGCTAAGGTGCCTTGGAAAACATGGAGTGCAGGAAGACAGCCCCAGACAGCTGTCTTGAACCTCGCCAGCTTGAATGGCTCCCTTGGATCTACGCCTGTCTCACCTTGCTCTGGAACACCTAAAAGCAAAATGTGGCCCCTGTGGGGAACACTGTCACAAGCTGAGACACGGGCTGACCCTATAGAGCATGCAGATGTGCAAACGATGCGCTGCTGTGGTTGCAGAACCGCTGCTCGGGCTGGTCCCTCTGTGTGCATATCTCAGTCCGTAATGAAGTCCTTGCATGGTACTGCAACAGCCCTCAGCACCAAAGTACCAAATCCTGTCAGTGTTGCAAGCAAAAATGAAGACTCGCAAACTGGACCAAAGAATTAGGATACAGCTGCTTAAATGAACTCAGAGGGTCTGGATCTGCTGTGTGGGTTGTCTTCCAGCCTGTCTGATGGTACTTCTCCTAACGGGATCACTTTTCTAGGCAGCTGAGAGCTGCTATGGACACAGGGAAGACAAAGGGAGGCGAGTCTTCTACTGGATCTGCTGTGGAGTGCACAAATCTTTTCATTAGGAATAGGAACATCAGACCCCAAGTGGATGAAACCTGAGGTCACTTATTGTCCGTCCCCTTGCTTGCACATATCTCTGCTCTGAAAATGCCAAGTGCCCCTCTGCCACACTGCCCAGGATCAGCCTGTCTGGAACAGACTCTGCTGACTGCAAGCTCTGAAAAAGCACATAGTGCTCAAATGCTTATCTGTCGTGTTTGGACCTGCTGGCTGATCTAATAGAATCCATTTCCTCTCTGTGAGTTGTCTCATGTGCACAGAAGATCCTCCCGTCATGCACGGCATCACCAGCATCAGTGACTGAACAGCCCAAGATATATATGGGCTGTGCTCCTTGCTGGAAGCACCTGAATGCATCACATTTTTTGTTTCCCTGACACCCTTGTGAAGGTGGGAAGATAAATTTTCCCATCTCGGAAGCTGGAAAACTTGAGCAGAAAGAGATTTAACAACATACCCATGGTTAGTCATGAGCAGGAGGCCACTTGGGGAACTAAAACTATTTCTTAGTCAGAGGAGATTTTCAGTGTCGATGATCTGTGAAATGTTTGCCTTGAATTTCCTTTGGACCCCGCACAGAGCAGTATCTTATTCAAAAGCTGTATTTAAGAAAGGCAATGAACTTTATTAGGTGTGTGCCGACAGCTTCACAGACACATTCAATAAGAAAAGCAATCGGATTCTGAGCAATACGCTACCTTGTGCATAGCAACAAGCCAGCTGGCTCTGAAAACTGTTTTCTCATGCAGACCTCATCAAAAAATGAAATGAAAAAATAAGTAGATGGGGCTAGGCAGGGAATTCTTCTGCCCTTGTGCCCCACGGGGAGTGTATCCAAATTAATAGGCCTTTTTCACTGGTAATGACTCAGTGAGGATGTGGAAGACATGGGCCACATCATCATCTGGTGTAAATCAGCACGTACCTGGACATACTGCAGAAACGACATCAGCTTACACTCATCTCGGTGTACAGCCCATCTTACCAGGGACCCCACCTTCCTGTAGCACTGGGTTAAGCCAAAACCATCTCAGGAGTCCCTGGACCTTACCTGGCTCTCTGCTGGGAGGTGGGGGTAAGGATAGGGATGCTGTTCAAAGCCTCCAGGTCAAAAGCCACAAAGTGTCATATTGCAACTCGTAAAATCTTTACTGGCCTGGTCTGAGTGAGAACAGGACTCATTCTGCTTGGTGATTCTACTGTTCAGCTCAGTCTCTTTACCCAGCTGTGCTTTCTGAAGTGAAGAGCAGATTTTCGCAGACAGCGTCTGTTTCCCGCAGTGACAGCAGCACTCGGTGCTTCAGCTCCTCCTGTAGAGACCAAGGCCACTGCCGGGGCTTGTGCACCATGTTGGGGGTGCAGAAAGTCAAAGGCAGCACCTGTGGGGAGGAGCAGCCAGGACAGATGACCCCAAACTGACCAGTGAGGGGTCCCAGCCCCTGGACAGCATAGGCAGGATAAAGCTGAAGGATCACAAGAGTTGAGTTCTCTTCTTCAGTGGCTGGTGTCCAAGGAAGACTCCGTCCATTCTGCCTTCGATCCCAAGCCCCACCCTAAACCTCAACACACACCAGGGCCAAGTCACCCCGCACTGGGACTTCCATTCTCCTCTCTTGTTTTCAGAAATTCCTTGGAAAAACTGAATCCAGACTGACAGAGAAGAGATGCAGGAGGGAAAAACAAGTGGTGTGATAGGATCAGTGGGCTGGAAGGGACTGAAAAAAAGTGCAAAGGACCCTGAGTTGTGAACACCAGGGGGGAAAGATGGATGTAGGGATGTGGGAGAGAAAAATGAGAGACAAATGAGCAAATACGAAGAGCTCTTGTCAGACTCCTCCATGAGGGCAGATTTATCTGCCTTCCTTCTCTCAAAAATTCATTAGGCATTTGTGCCTCCCTCTTCTCCCTGGCAACGTGCTCTAGATTTGTCCAGGAACAAAACAGTAATTCATGCCCATGCGCTCTCCTCTCCCAACAACCATGAAACAATAAAAGCATCCTCCCACCCCAGCTCTGCTCTTTGTCTCAGGCTTCTGCAAGGGGCTGACAGGGACCAGCATCCTGGGAGTCTGCAGATGCTCCCTGAGGTATTTGCAGATAAATAGCAGAAACTCATTGGTCACACCACAGGTTGGTGTGAGATCTGACCCATGGGTGAGCAGTATAAATGCTTCCCTGGGAACCAGAGAGAAGAAGCTCCAGGAGCAGGACATGCTCTCTGGTTAGCTTGGATAATTTATCTATAACTCAAGCTAAAGGAAATTGAAGTGGCCCGTTCCAGCATTGCTTAATTCACCAATGAACTCACTACAGAAAGAGATAAGAAATAAGGCCTGAAATCTTAAAAGAAGCCATTAGGGAAACACAGAAGTGAAGACCAGCTGAAATAAAGCCAAATGCATGTTTGTGAGCTGATAAGATTCCGAACACTTCTTTCAGCAGCTGATAGCCAGAGGTATCAACAAGGTAGACAGATTAAATTCCTACAGGCATTAATTAAAAGAGGTCTGATGAGGAGAGAAAGGCCCAAACACCGAGCAGAAATGGCTGTTATTTTTCTTCTTCAGAGAATGTTTAGCTCCAAACAAGTGCTGTGGGGAAAAAAAAAGCCCTTGGATGTAAGGTGTGAGATGCGGATAGGAGATGCGGACACAGACCACTAAAGGATAAGGGCCACAAGCTAGCTGAAACAAAAATAATATTGGCATGAATCTCGTGGTGGGGACACAAGAAGACAAGAAGCAGCTGTCTGCGGGCAGCCTACAGAAATGTTAATGCAGGAAACAGAGGGAAATCCCAAAGATTTCAATGGCCAGTGTATGAGATTCCCAAGGCAGAAGAGAGGTCAGTAAAGCATCTCCTGGTATTCAGCTCCGGTGTGGGAAGAGGTGGAGGAAGAGCACAAGCACAAGTGTGATTACATCTGAAAGAGAAGAAGGGGAACTTGCTGAGATTGGTCACACAGCTTGTCATGTCCAGAGCTCAGGAGAAAAGAGAAAAATCTCAGTTTATGAATTCACACCCGCTTACAAAATGGGCTGCAGGGAGCCAGCATGTGCTTTGTGTGTAGTTGGCGAAGCAGGAATGTGCGGGGCAGATGTCCCACAGACCTGAGGACATCTCGAGGCAGTGCCACCCCATGACGCCAAAGTCAGAGAGACCTGAGAGGAGGAATAGCTTCAGGGAAGTTAGAATTAGGAGGAATTAGGAAGATATTAGGAGGAATATCCCTCAAGGTTGGGTATCAGCACATCTTGAGCAACCTCTTGGTTCTCCCACAGATGTCAAGTAGAAGGAAGGATCTGGGAGAAGGCATTTGACCTTCTCCTTGCCTTTGTTCTATTAATTTTCTTTCATACCAAATATTCGTTCTCTCTTAGCTGGTCGATGCACAGTGCCAGGAGGTCTCTGGACCCTATGTTGAATCAAACAGGGCTCACCACACCCAGAAGCTTTATGGCCGCCAAATGTACTGTTCCATCTGCTGCAGCAGCACAGGAGGGCAGCGATTTTGCTTCTGCTTCCCTGTAACGTTTGTGGGGGTGAGGTGAGTGCTCTGCCAACAGCAAAACCAGCTTGTGTGCAAGGGTGGTGATTCACGTTTAGCTGCAATCCCCTTTCCTCTGGAAGACACGTCTAGCTGAAGCCAGACGGATCCCACCCACCCCAACGTGGCACAGCTGACAGCTTGTGGCAGTCCCTTGAGGACATGTCTCCAGAAAAAGAATCACACAGCTGCTCATCTCAGCTCCCAAAGTCACCACTTCCCTCTATTTTTTAAAATTTTTTTTTGGTCTTTTTTTGCCTTGCTTTATTTACAGCATTTTTCCCCTAGCAGGTTGACAGAACGGCGAATGCTTCGTGGCAGGGAGGGATGGTTCAACAAAAGCCTCACATAGCACTTGAGTGTCTCAGAACCCCCCCGTGCTCCACAGCCCCGGCGCAGAACCTGGGCTCACATTAAAATGCAGCTGCAACGTACTACAGACTGAACACCAACTTCGAAGTTCACAAGTGAAATGTCAGCTCAAGGGTTGATTTCATTCACCTGGCATTCCTGTTAATAACAATGCCTAATTAGAAAGGCTTTTAAGCATCCGTTACATTAATTTAATGTGAAAATCTCATAGAGCTTTATTGGAATTTTTTTCCCCTGTAAAATTAACCCTGCAGGCTTGTTACACATGTTTTCATTAGGGACTGGGAGCAGTGGGGATATCTGATGAATTAGAATCAGCCCTTTAGTCTCTGAGTTTAACTTCGTATTCCAAGTTCTTTTATGGAGATACAGATCCCCCCCCGTTAGTTTCTGTACATGCTACAGCCTCCTCACACAGAGGTTGAGGGATAGAAATCCAAATTCACTGATGCCCATTCCCATGCAATGCAGAAGAAAAGCCTGCAGTTCCCAGCCTTTCATACCAGACAGTGTTAAATTGTGGTCTCCTGCTCTGCGCCATGGAGCACTCGCTGCTCACAGGGCTTTACTGCTGCACTTCTGACCACCCAGCCTTCTTTAGGGCAGCTGAAAAGCCATGAGAGGGTTGCCCCACTGTTATTTTCCTTTCTAAGTGTGATAGATGCCATCTTAGCCAGGGCTGAGGTCTCTGCTGCTAAGGGCAGAAAGTGCTCCAGCGAGAGCTAAAATATCAGGCTCCTTTGCTGGGAGGGGAAGAACAGAGGCTATCAGAGATCACACACTCCATGGCTCAGTGGAGAAAGGGACCAGCAGCCCTAATGGCCTCCCCAGTACACAGACCACTGATGCTCTTGCCACAGTCACAAACTGACTGCAATTACACGTGGCTTGGCCAAGTGCCCACGGGACAGGGCTAATATAAGTCCCCTTTGAAAGCTGTTCTATACCTTGAGAGCCTAGACCTTTGAAGAACATCCTAGGCTATTTCTAGCACTGGGATTCATTAAACGGTGTTATTATGTTAAAGTTTGGACCTCCATTGAACCTCCCAGCTTGCCAGAACACAGAATACGCTAGAATGATTTTAATGATGGATCCACTCAGGGATTTGAGGGACAAAAGTTGGAGGAACAGGAACAAATACTTGACTGGCATAAATCTATGAATTGTTTGACATCCAGTGGAAATCCGACATGAAGCCAACTCCCCTGTGACACAAACTGTGCTACTGAAATCGAACCTGAACGGCAAAAGAATCACAGTGTCACAGTAATGGAGGAGAACACACACATCACCTTGTTCTCTAGATGGCCACTGCAGGATGGTTTCCCTCATTTTACTTTATACTGCTGCAGCTTCACCAGATCTGCAATTCCCAGCTGATTTCACCTCTCTCCATAGTGAACTACCCAATTGCCTACGAAACAGATGTAAGGATATTTTCCTGATATCCACAGAGACTTCTCCTCTTATTAAGACTTTCCCTTGAGTCACTGAACATTAATATTACCCATCTGTAGTATTTATTATATTTCAATATGCAGGCGCTTATCATGTCCCTCCTAGTTGTCACTTTGCCAGGCTGCACATAACTAGATGTTTTTAATCTTTCCTTATTAACCAGACCCTTTCAACTCCTCCTACCCCCAATAATTTTGTTGCTCTTTCTTGAACTTCCTGAATTTGTCAATACCCATCTCAAAATGAGGTGTGCAGAACCGCCTGCAATGTTCCAGCCGTCCCACGGAGACAGGCAGCGTGACCCTGGCCTC
The DNA here is from genome assembly GCA_027560015.1 of Chloroceryle amazona. Lineage (NCBI taxonomy): Eukaryota > Metazoa > Chordata > Aves > Coraciiformes > Cerylidae > Chloroceryle > Chloroceryle amazona. The sequence goes on along the minus strand of JANHFX010017565.1, from coordinate 3,911 downwards.
TGTGCCATCAGTCTTTCTCTGTAGTCGCAGCACATCTAATCTTTTCCCCTCTACATCCCTTCTGATCATCTTCTGGCTCAGAAGTCCTCCAAGGATCTTTTCTGCCAGCTCAGTGCCCCTCTACCTCCCCCCTCCCACTCACCATGCACACCGAGTTACTAACCCAGAACGCGATTGGCAGAAACAGGGATGTACAAGGATAGGAAATGAAAGGCACGGAGATTTTGTATGTGAGCTTAGCTCCCCTGCTCACTATGCCATTGGCATTGCCTAAGAAACTAGTTCAGTTTGCTCCCTGCTGAGAATTTGTCTCTGGAAACCTGTCCTGCCTAATTTTCTAGACTTTCCAAAGGTATATCCTTTGAAAACCAGGCTTTTTGGCTCCCCTCTCTCAAACTGCCCTCTACTAAATAGCTTTCCCTTGATCCTTCCCAGCTGCTCAGTAACTGCTGCCTAGGTTAAATTCTTCCGTGCTGTCAGGCTCTGCGTAAGAGCAGGCTTGGGCCAAGGAATGTCAAACCTGATGTAAGACCTCTGGATTGACACAGGCAGTGAGATATCAGATGAATAAGATCAGCTTGCGAATTACTATCCGGTGGCTGTTGGCACAGCTCTGCTAAGAGCAGACAGAGGCTGTAAAAGGATAAGGAGTGGCCTGGAAATTCTGCTATTAGAATAGCTTTGGAGTCTAGAATTGGATAAAAAGCACTGAATTGGATAAAAAGCTGGCTGGGTTCCCCTGTCAGCTCCGTCCTGATGATGCCGTCTCTCATCCCCGCTGTGGCTGCTCTATGTCAAGATTTCTTAGAGGCTCCATCTCACCACCTGAGCTGACAACGCTTTATCTCAGCAGCTCAGCCAAGCAAGAGGTCTCAGAGCAGGTGACAATGGCTGAGACGTGCCTGCTAATTGTGCACATGCTGCTTTTCCAGAGGATGGCAGGGCCTGGAGAGACTGACTAGAAAAATCCTAAATCAAAAAAAAAACCCCAACCTGACCCACAAATTACCTAAGAGCTCTTCATTTATTTGGAAGGGGAAAGGAAGCGTATTTCTGAGGATTTTCCCTAAATCAGGGAAGAAAAGATGTGTAAGGGCATATAAGAACCAAAAGATGCTGAGAGATGAGAGAGCAGGAGTAATCCAGAGGCTGAGCCTCTCATATGGGACACAAACCTCCCAGTTCAACAGCTGGAACATACCATTCCCTGATGCTGATGCTACTGTCAGACAAAGCCACCCTCAAACTGACCTCCCACTCACTGACCACAGAAGGGGGAGGACAGCCTTCCAACAGGACTCCCAAAGCCTGCACAGCCAAGCAAGGCTGGCTCTGATGGAGAGAAGGCAGAAACTCCCTGCCCGCTTGTCCACAAGGTGACGGATTGGTGCAGTGCGCAGCTCAGTGAGCTGAGGGCAGGGAGGGAATGCACAAGGTGTTTTATTCTTGCTGCACTGGAAAATGGGGTGATGATCGTGCAGCTTCCCGTGCTTGTCACCTGGCACAGGGGTAGCCACACCCAGGTGTTCTTAAGCCTGTCTTGTCCCAGCTGTCTGGGAAGGGATTTACGTGGTAATGTGCTCTCTGTAACCTTGCTTCATTGACTCCTGACAGGATACAGTATTTCTGATTAAACAGCTGCCAAGGAAGGAGCTGCTGCCTTCAACTGCTCACACTTGTTCTGACCCCATGCAATCTTGTCAGCTCCCCTCAGATGCCATATGATGGAAACTTAAATTCCTTTTCTCCTTTTTGCTCTAAATGAGTTCCTCAGAGTAGTGCAGGGCCTTCCTTACTGCCATGCGGTGACCAGCTCCTTGGGACCTAGCCCTGACCAGGACATTGTGCCTCAGCTGAGCCATCAGCCCTCCTGCCCTCTGATCACATTAGTCCTGAGACCAGTTTTGTCTCCAGTAGCTTCCCTCGCTCAGTCCTTTTATTCTTCCTTTCTCCCCCATCAATCTTAGTTCTGCCTTTTCAGTTTCTCTTTATCTCATACCATCTGTCTCTTTCCTTTCTGCCTTCTTTTTTTTTCCTTCCTCTGCTGACCATCCCAACAGAGACAGATAAATCTCTCAAGCCAAGGAGAGTATGTCCTCCATATATATCCATGTGACAGGTGCTACAGTGACAAAGATCAAATCACCAGATAGCTCGGCAGAGAGATTCAATAAAAGCAGAGTTATATTGATAGGAACAAGGCAAATGGATAGTTTTGATTTTAGTAGATTATTGACTGCTCAACAGAGGCGAAAAAAAAGCTTCCCAGCAGCACGGCTTAGAGAGGAACACTTCCTGATGAAAGGCAGCCAAACGAGAGGAGTGAAATACGAGGCAGGAGCGCTCGCGGCGCGTCTGGCAGTCCCGTCATCCACCCGAGGAACCGTCCCCTGCCAGGTGAACCACTCATAATACAGATGGAAAAAGATGAGATCTGCTTTCAGCTCCACCTGAAGTGAGCTGTGCTGTGCAGAGAACAGGGGCATGCCCACACTCCTCCCCCTGTCCCACTCGGCCATCAGAGAGGCTCCCCGTCCCTCAGAGGGGTCCTGATAGGGTGGAGACCTGCGGTCCAAATGCACGCACACCTGCGCAGGAGGCGGGACAGGGTTTCTCTTCAACCTGCCGCTAAAGACAGAGCGTGGCTGGCACCGGGATGGCACTCGTGACTGCCCCTGGTCTCTGCACAGCTGATGCTCTGTGGTGAACGCATCCTCACTGTTCTTCTGCCACTTTAATGTTGGTAACTGAAGAACTGTGGGATGTGCACGTTTCCCAGAGGAATCTGGGTCAGGGCAAGAAATCATCTTTGGTTATGGCTCTTTACTGCCCAAATCACTCAGTGCAGCTAACTCCACATTTCCCCGTGATCACATTTTGCACACAGATTATTTGCTTAGTCCTTCTCTAAGAGAGGAAGGAATATGGATGCAAAGATCAGACAGTAAGAGTTTACCTGCAAATACAGCCCCAGAGGAGGATCATGTCAGACAGTGAAGGGTGGGGAGGTAAGGTCTGCAAAAAGAGAGACCAGGTATGAGGCTGCGGGGTAGCAACAAACCCCACGATCCATACCAGACTTGGAGACTCAAGAGCCAGGAAAACCTTACTGTGATGTTCCCCCAAAAAGCTCATGGGAAAGAGAGAATTTCTTCACCTCTTCCACACCAGCCAGTGTCAACTGCAGTAAGATACTGGGTAGCAGGCTCAGTGTCCAGCAGGCTTTCAGACCCTCCAGACTCTCCAGCTCTTGTGCTGGAGACACCCATCACAGACCCACACTTTTTGCTGTGGGACTGGGACAGAAGGGAGAAGATGAAGGAAAACAGTTGATTCAGCAGCAGCTGACCCATAGGCCTGGGTCACGTGGGAGCCACGGGGACATAGGTGCTCTATTCCCATCTCAGAGCACTGCTGGCTATGCTTCCTCTCATGAGTGTCACCGTGTGAGCTGTGCTCAGTCCTGGGAGACAACATCACAGAATCAAAGCAGCACAGACTGGTTTGGGTTGGAAGGGACCTTTAAAGCTCATCTGGCCCAACCCTCCCGTAAAGAGCAGGGACATCTGCAACCAGAGCAGGTTGCTAAGAGCCCTGGCCAGCCTCATCTGGAGTGGTGCCAGGGAGCAAGCATTGACCACCTCTCTGGGCAACCTGGGACAGGGTCTCACCACCCTCAGCATCAAAAATTTTCTTCCCTCCCTCTGGTCTAAATCTCCTTCTTTTAGTTTAAACCATCAGCCCTTGTCCTGTCCCAACAGGGTCTGCTCAAAAGTCTGTCTCCGTCTTTCTGACAGGCCCCTTGAAGTCCTGAAAGGTCCCCAGAAGGTCTCTCCAGAGCCTTCTCCTCTGCAGGCTGAACCCCCCCAGCTCTCCCAGCCTGGCTCCCAGCAGAGGGGTTCCAGCCCTCC
>JANHFX010017564.1:0-25790 GCA_027560015.1 Chloroceryle amazona | reverse complement strand
TACGAGGTGGTGGTGATCGGCGGGGGCCATGCAGGGACGGAGGCGGCAGCGGCGGCCGCTCGCGGCGGAGCCCGCACGCTGCTGCTTACGCACAGGATCGACACCATCGGTACTGCTGGGGGTACCTGGGTCCTGTCGGGGCCAGGCTCGGGGTGGGGAAGGTACCGCGTGGTGTTGGCCCGGCCTCCCGCTGCCGGCCGGGCCCGGCCTGTTTTCCGCCACGACGTTAGGCCGGGGAGGTCGCGGGAGCTTTGGGCGGCGACGGTGAGGGGAGTCCGTATGTGCCCTCCCTAGGGGAGATGTCCTGCAACCCCTCCTTCGGTGGCATCGGGAAGGGGCATCTCATGAGAGAGGTGGACGCTCTGGACGGGCTCTGCGGCCGGGTCTGCGACCTCTCCGGGGTGCACTACAAGGTGCTGAACCGCTGCAAGGGCCCGGCAGTGTGGGGCCTCCGCGCCCAGATCGACCGGCGCCGGTACAAGGAGAACATGCAGGTGAGAGCGGCGGGGGCGGCGCCGGGGCGAGCTGCCGGCTGCGGCTGAGCCCCCTCTCAGCGGCGGGTACGAGTTAAATGGGGCTTTGTGTGGAGGCAGGAGCGTGTAAGAGCTCGGAGGGGTTGGAGAGGAGCATCAGCTGGGGAGCGGTGGTGCTGGTGTGTGTGGGTGACCCCGGGGCTGCCCCGCTGAAGGATACGTTAACCATGTACGACCATACCTATATACAGAGCGTAGTAAAAAAGGCATCTACTGTTAAATAGAAGTGGGGTTATTTTAAGAGAAAGTCGAGAGTGATGATTTGTTTAAAACCACGTTTTATTTTTCAGGGATTTTTTGTGTGCATGTTTGTGGGGTGGAATATTAGGATGCATTAAAATCTGAAATATTGTAATAAACTGCAGTGAATGGACAGGGTTGATTTGGTTCTTTAATATTTTTCTATCAAACCTATATAACTTTCTGTTTGGTGTCTTAATTCAGTGTTAGCTGTCAGCGTAGTTTAAAAAATTCTTTAGCTTTTTATGTATGATTCAGGCTTCATGACTGAGTAGTTTCTTCTGAGCTTAAACTCCATCTGTGAATGAAAAGTTCTACTTGATAGATTAGGATAATACAGTCACTGACTGTCTGCCAAGTGACCTGGTAAGAATGGAATAAGGAAGAGGACGATAGGTGTTTTGGAAATCTGCAAGGTTGGGGGCTGCCCATATGTCTCATAATGTACTAGATTTTTTGCAGTAACTCCTTTCATGACAGAAAGAAATCCTTAACACGCCACTGTTGACAGTTCGTGAGGCATCTGTGGAGGATCTTCTCTTGACAGAGCCGGAACCAGACCATCCTGGGAAATGCCGAGTCACAGGAGTCATTCTTGGTACGTGCTAGTAACTCAGTAAGCACCTTCTTACTCTTAAGAGCAGCCTGTGAGGTAAACATTTCTGACTCATCAGTGAGAAAATTGAGTTACATGGTTTAGGCTGAGTGTGCACTAAACTAGGTTTATATGGGTATTATAATGAAAATCGTACCTGGATTGATAGGATATTGGGAATTTAACTAATTTTCTTGAGGCTGATGATACTGAGTTCCATGCTATGGTTTGAGTTGTTATTTGGTAAATGGTGTATGGCCCTGTCAGCATTACAGGGCAGTGGTGACCTATTACTAGCAGACTTGTGCTTTATTACCCCTTGATGTTCTAATAAATAAGCTTTCTGAAATAAAGGCCTGGATAGGATTTTTTACCAAGAGTGTGTTTTCTGTGTTAGAGGTAACATGGTTGGGAGTAAAAAAAATACAGGAATAACTGCATGGTGTTTATTTGAGTTGTTATTATTAATGCTTTTATAACTGAAATGCTGATTTTGTTAGATAATAAAAGATGGATCATAGAATCATTCAGGTTGGAAAAGGCCCTTGGGATCATTGAGTCTAACCATTAACTTTACTCACAAAGTTCACCCTTAAACTGTGTCCCCCAACACCACATCTAAATGACCCTTAAACACATCCAGGGACGGTGACTCAGCCCCCTCCCTGAGCAGCCTATTCCAGTGTCTGACTACTCTTTCTGTGAAAAATTTTTCCCTAATGTCTAGTCTAAACCTACCCTGTTGCAGCTTGAATCCATTCCCTCTGGTTCTCTCACTAATTACCTGTGAGAAGAGACCAGCACTAATCTCTCTACAGTGTCCTTTCAGGCAGTTGTAGAGTGATGAGGTCTCCCCTTAGCCTCCTCTTCCTCAAACTAAACAGTCCCAGCTCCTTCAATAGCTCTTCATGAGATTTATTCTCCAGGCCCTTCACCAGCTTCATTGCCCTCCTCTGCATTCACTCCAGTGCCTGAGGATAAACCCTCAGTGAACACTCTTAGCCTAGTTTTAGACAGAAGCACCAGAATACCAGGGTTTTGTTGATACTGAAAAATGTGCACCTTTGAAAACTTGCTGTTTCAGGGGACGGGAGCACAGTACATGCTGGGAGTGTTATCCTGACCACCGGTACATTTCTAAGGGGCATGATTGTCATCGGACTGGAGATGCACCCAGCTGGGCGGCTAGGGGACCAGCCAGCCATTGGGCTTGCTCAAACTCTGGAGAAACTGGGATTTGCTGTGGGCAGGCTGAAGACTGGAACACCGCCCCGACTTTCCAAAGATACGATTGACTTTAGAGGTCTGGAGGAACGTGCAGCTGACAACCCTCCGGTGCCATTCAGCTTCCTTAGCAAGGCCGTGTGGATCAAGGTGGGATAGCACACATAAAATGCACATAAGAGACAGATGCGGAACAGTTCCAGGAATCTCATGCTCAGAGTCAGCCAGGGAATTGATATCTGGGGAAGGGAGCTGGGCTATATTCAAACTGGAGGTGTTATGTTTCTGAGGACTCTCAATGCAAAGGGAAAAATGTTTTCTTCTGAAAGCAGGTACCTTTTTTCCTCTTGATTCTCAACTTGAGAACCAAACATTCTATACTTTTAGAGTCAGAACAGCATAACATGATATTGTTAGCAGTATTTTTTGCATGCTGATTACAAAATACTTCCAGTTCTAGACCTGTATTGTGGAGATTTGTCATGTCTTGCCAGTCCGCAACTCTAGAATGAGACTAAAATATTGAAAGAGATCATTAACAGTGTTGACTAGGAAAGGCTGGAGTTATTCACAGAGCTCAGAGTTACTGTTAGCAGTAACTTAAAAACAGAAGAAACTCAAGTTTACAAAGAAAATCTTGGAAAATGCATGACCTTGTATAATGTAGTTAACCAGCACAGAATTAAGTGTCAGACGTTAATTTGCCCCAGACCAAATGAGAATTGCAGTAACCTATTATAATCAGGGTGGGGGTGAAAGTAATATCCCGTTAATTCCTTGGTCTGTGTAGGAAGGGTTATATGGAGTTCAGCTGCAACATTATTACTATTTTGAATATGAGCCTGTTGACCCTTTTTTCAGAAAAGTCCATGAAATACCTTAAATGGGTGGGTTGTTTGGTTTTGGTTTTTTACAAACCTTGAATTTTCCGTGTTAATTGCAGAGTTTTGAGAGATGATTTTTTTTTTTCTTTACCAAACTCTTTAATTGGCTGTTGGTCATCTCTTATTCCTCATATTTCAGAGCTTGAATTCCTGTGGTCAGTTTGAATGCTGTGATATCATGTGTTGCTTTAATAGGAATATCTATCGTGTAATTAGTAATACAGTGTATTGTACAGAATGTGAATTCTGGACTCCCAAGTTCTGTTCTGTTCTTGGTCAGATTTTGGGCATGTTGCTTAAACTCTCGGCTTGCTTGTGTTCTGTCTGTACAGTGACTATGACGCGCTACCCACCTCTCCAAGCAGAGAGAGCCAACTGTCATGGAGATCCTCAAACAGGCTTGTTCAGTAAGTGTGAAGTGTTGTGACAGGATTAATTTAAATTGAGCTTTGGTCTCTTTCAGCCAGAGGATCAGCTGTCATGTTACCTGACTCGAACCACCCTGAAAGCCCAGCAGATTATCTGTGATAACCTCCACCTGAACAACCATGTAAGGGAGACAACAAGGGGCCCACGGTGAGTGTGTGGCATTATGCAAGACCCTCAGTGGTATGAGCTGACTGTCTGGAACTGTGTGTCTCTCCTGCTTTGCTTCTGGAAAGTTACTTTTTCTACATGTCAGGAGGTGCTCATCTCTATTTACTGTTGCAGGTACTGTCCCTCTCTTGAATCAAAGGTCCTTCGCTTCCCAAACCGAGAACATCAGGTGTGGCTGGAGCCCGAAGGCTTGGAGTCTAATGTCATTTATCCCCAGGGCATGTCAATGACACTGCCACCTGAGCTCCAGGAGCAGGTTATCAACTCCATCCCAGGTTTGGAAAAGGCCAAAATGTTACAGCCAGGTGAGATGAATAGTTACAAATCTGTCACATTGGTTACCAGTTCATAAAATTCAGATTTTGTTTAGAGTAGAGCAAAACAAAGGAAAAATGAATCTAAATTAAGTTTTGGACGCAGGGATTTTTCCTTGATTGTTTTTAAATCATAAATGAAAGTTGATAATCCGAGTCATTCTGCCCCATTGATTGCCTTTGCTGATAAATAGAGATCTTCCAAAATCCCTCCCATAAGATGGGTCTTGTTGTTTGTTATAGGCTATGGGGTACAATACGATTTTTTAGATCCCCGTGAACTGGCTGCTTCTCTCGAGTCTCGTCTTGTTCAGTGCCTCTTCTTTGCAGGCCAGGTAAATGGCACGACAGGCTATGAAGAAGCTGCAGCTCAGGTGGGTGAATCTGATCATGTTATATTCGGTGCTCAGGAAGGGATATTGCCTTGGCATTTGTGTGTGATACACAGTCTTGATAGGCCCCTCATGTGCTAAGATGTTCTTTCTTCTGTTGCTTGCCCTGATTCCAGACTTGCCCGGATGCTCTTACTTCTAGTATCTACAGTTGCTTCTACTGCGACTGCAGTAACAAAAGTGATCAGGACTGTCAAACCTTTCAGCATGGAGACTGTGCAGTGGGTGTAATTGAAAACATGAAATTGTCTCTAGTGACGTCAGCAGGGGACAAGAAGCCCCTCAAGGATTCATAGTATTGCAGGAAAGAAACTGCCTAGATTACTAGCACAGGCTATTGCATTTCCAAGGCACAGTTTTAACACCAGAGTGTTTGAAGGCAGGTGTGCTGCTACTTTAGCCATGAGGAGGCCAGTAAATGTTTTTCGTACTGTTTTCTGTCTGCCTAGGGTGTGATTGCTGGAATCAATGCTTGCCTACGGGTTCATGGCAAGCCCCCCTTCATTGTCAGTCGCACTGAAGGCTATGTTGGTGTCCTGATTGATGACCTTACCACTCTGGGCACCAGCGAGCCATACCGGATGTTCACCAGCCGCGTGGAGTTCCGCATGTCCCTCCGGCCTGACAATGCCGATGCTAGACTCACCCACAGAGGTATTTTATTATGATGGCTCCTGCAGTGAGCAGCCCTGCCTGGTTGTACACCTGTGTCTCACAGGCCATCTGTCTCTGCAGGTTTTGAAGAAGCTGGCTGTGTCTCACAACAGCGATACCAACAAGCAGTCAAGATAAGAGCTGCATTAGAGGATGGAATTGCAACACTAAAATCCCTCCAGTTCCCCGTATCCAAATGGTCCCAATTAATACCAGAAGTTCCTATCAGTAGCAGTCGAAGGTCACCTCTCAGGTAAGGTTACAGCTGAAGCTTTCTGGTCTGACCCATGCTTGTTCTGGCACATCTGGCTAGTGGTTTCACAACATTTGTCCATCCTTCCTGAAGGCATTAGTACTCCAGGATGCCATCCTAATCACCTTCAGGGGATGTTTGCCTATAGAGTAAGGACAAAGTTGGTGGTTTTACTATGCCACTTTGCCAGGTGCTGACATAGGCTTTCAAAGCAAGAAGGTCAGAGAGTGTCACCAAGTGGTGATGGTTTTGCTGAAAGTTGATAAAGCAGTGATTGATTTCAGGCTAATGTCAGGTGGTAGCTGTTCTTGTACCCAAAGAGCCTTGCTTCCTTTACCTGTCCAATATCTCACCTTTTCTCTTGTTTTAATTAAATTGGTTGACTATGACCTGGCTGACTCAGTCTGTGTGCAAGGTTCCCCTTGATGCCTTTACCTGTCCCTTCTCCCTTGCTGTTCATTTTTCATAAAGAGCCGTTCTTAAAGAGTTAACAGCTCTTCTGTTCACTGAGAGGAGACAGTAGGGAGGTGAGCTTGGCTCTGCAATTCTTCTGGTGTATGCTGAAATCTTTACAAGTTTGAGCTGGGAACAGCTGTCAATCTGTCTTACACAAGTGACTTCTTCCTACTATAAAAATTTACTCATTCTTCACAGTGCGTTTGACATCCTTCAATATCCAGAGGCCAACATGGAGGTTCTGGCAAGGGCTGTCCCAGAGCCCCTGGGAAAGCTGACTCAGTGGAGAGAACTGGCAGAGAGATTGAAAATTGAAGGTAGAGTACAAAAGTTATGATCTCTTATTGGTGGGATCTGCTTACATCTTGTTCGGTAAGGGGAGAGCTAGTCACTTCACCCCAGTGTTTCATGTTGCTGCTTACTGAAATGAAACACTATCGTCCGAACATGCACCTTTCACTGTTGGCTGCAGCCCTGTGCATGCACCTGCCTTTCACCTGGTGAGGTGAGAAGTTATTCATGTTCACTCCTGAGTTCTTCCTCCTTACTGCTCTGTCAAATAGACAGTCCTTTCCTGGGATGAGAGGAAAAGACAACCCCTCGTATCTTAATTCCTGTAACAAATGAAAGACCATGCCTTCTTCCAAAGTCGTGATGTCAATTAGGCAGTTTAGTCTGTGAGGCTGGAAGCTTCCTTGGGCGCTTTTGACTGTCTCAGTAGAATTGCTCATTCTGCTTCCAAGAATTCCTGCAGGAAACTTGTTTAACATGAACCTCTGTATCTGATCATCTTGTTTCCCTTCTCTTCCATCACAGCTGCATATGAGTGGTGTGTAGTCACTCAACAGCAGGAAATAGAAGAAGTGCGTCGGGATGAAGCCCTCAGACTGCCAGAGGACCTAGATTACTTTGCCATTGATGCATCACTCTCAACAGAGGTGCGGGAGAAACTGGACTCAAACCGTCCCCAGACGGTAAGATACTGGGCCAGAGCAAGGCTGAGTAGCAATGAAATCCCTTCTGTATCTTTTCAAGGGACCTGAGGAGTGAAGAGGATCAGGGAAAGGAATACCCAGAAGTTTTGACCTTATTTCTTATTAGCTCCAGTGTGTAGGTTTGTTCTTGGTTAACTTGTTGCTGTTGCCATCTGCAGATCGGTGCAGTCAGCCGCATCCCCGGAATTACACCAGCTGCTATTGTTAACCTCCTGAGATTTGTGAAAACCAATCACCAGAAGACAGAGAAGCCAAAAGGTTTACGTTGGACTGGCAAGTATTTACCAGGGAAAATGTACTCTGAGAAAGCCAACTCCCCAAAGACAGATGTCAGCAGAGTTTCCTGAAGAGGACCCAGAGTACCTTTGTTGACTTTAGTACGTGTGTTTGTAGCTGTGCAGTGACTGCACACAGTCTGATCTTGTACTGTGATGTCAGCCAATGGGAAACACTCGGCTCAGAAAATGCGTGCCACACCAGTATTTAAACGTATGCAGGAGACCAATTGAATGTAAACACTGTATCCTAGGTTGTTTGTTTATTTAAAGGAGGGGAAAAAAACCCAACTCATCTTGAAACTTGCTGAAGAACTTTGTTGTCACATATTTCACAATTGCCTTGGCACTTCACTAGGTCACAATTCATATGGGTAAGCAAGATTTGCTGCTGAGATGGTGAAGGTGGCTGCAGTGAGACCCAGGGCCTAGGCCAGGGTCCTGAGGAAGGGTGAGGGCATGTATGTTCCCTGGCAGAAAATGCAGAAGAGGCTGCTTGCAGTGGGTGCTGGCAGCTCCTGGCTGCAGGTGCATGCCAGCGTGCCCTTGCCTACCTGAGGCAAGGGACAACGCTGGACAACGCTGGCAGAGAGGCTGTCTCCTCCCACATCACCCTGCTGCAGGGCAGTGCCACCCTGGGTGCCAGGCTGTCCATCTGCAAGAGAAGCCAAGGAGAACTATCTTCTGTTGTAGACCTGGCTTTTCCACAGCCAGGAGGCATCTCTTGGGGAGTATAAGAGAGATTCTTGGAAGGGGAGGGTGTTAGACCACCACCACCCAGCCTAGGACCCTTCAGGGGAGGGTTTCCTCCACTGTGGTGCTGACAGCAGAACCCCTTGGTCCCTAGCTCAGACAGCAGCTCAGGTATGCCTTCCCAAATGCCCCTCTGGGTGGCAAAATCAGCTCCTTTGAAGTGCTTGGTATGTCATGTGAGGCTGGTGACTCAGGCAGGCTGAGGCAGGCAAAGAAAGCTGTGAGACCCCCCCACAGCTCCCAGCCCAAACTCTGGCCTTGCAGCCCCCCCATGGTGGCAGCCCCCCCCCCCCCCTGCCAGTGCTTGCCGGTAACTTCCCGCCCCACTTTCCAAGCCTTCCCAGCACTCGGAGCCCCACACCATTCTCCACTGCTCTGGAAGTCCCCTGTCCTGCTCTCCAAGTCACTCCAGGAGTCACAGCCCCATTCTCCAGCCCTCTGGAAGTCCCCAGCCCCACTCTCCAGTCACCACGGGAGCTGCAGCCTCTCTGGGAGCAGAGGCAGGGAGGAGGGGAGGGGGTGCCCAGTCTGCACACATGCCAGCCATTATACAGATGCTACTAAATGCATGTGGTGTTTGTTAAAAGAATCTCCAGGCAAGGGTGAACTCACTGCAAAAATCAGTCCTGTGTGTGGATCCTCAATAAAGTGATGCTGACTGAAACTCACTGATGGCTTCTGATTATTGCGACCTGGAACTGCAGCTGAAAGGGTAACATGGAGATAAAACAAGTGTGTATTTTATGACCAGTCTTCTGAAGTACCTGCAATACATATTTATAGGTGTTAAAAAAACAGCCAATCTGGAAGAAATTTTTTTCTCTTAGACTCCTCTAAAGTTTATTCCTGAAACCCATTAGTCACCAAGAGAGAAAGATGGGGGGAAGGATACAGTGGCTAAGGCAACTTTGAGGAAGGAGAATATTTTCAAGATGGAAAACTTAACAGCTTTCAGTATGAGGTTTGTTTGTTTGTTTTTTTTCTTTTAAAAGATTCTTTTTTATTTCAAATTACAAAAAAAACCTAAGTCATTGTGTACATAACTGGGTGTGTCTGGGGATGATAATAATGTGCTCTTAAAAATTCTGAATTATTTGTTCTTTCTGCTTGCTTCGTGACCTGTACAGGGAGGAAAGCGGGGGTGCAGTGGGCAAGAACTGTATAAAAATCTGGGACTCTATGAAGAAGAGGAAGAAGCACTTCCCCACTGACCATTGCTGGACCGTGGTGGTAACTGTCCCATCACTTGCTGTCCTCTGCATTTCTGCTTTCTCCTTTCTGCTTCTGTTTTCTTCCCTGCCCTATCTGCTTTAGGGACTTTGTTGTGTTGCTCTTTGTAAACAAAAGTTTGTCTATGCATGTGACATCTATCCTCATTTGCGTCTTAATTTCACCACTTGGGATCACCTTTAAACCTTTTCACAGGTCCTGCCGGACAAGAGAGGGGGGCAGCTGCTGTGCAGCTTGTACCAGGGGAGGGAAGGCAGAATCCAGCCGCACCCAGCCTCCCCTGCGGTGAGGAGCATTAGAAAGCAAGGGCCTGATCTCTTGTAAGACCACACACCAGCCCCAGTGCCTACTTGTGCACCTGATAGGGTGTTATCTTTGTTTTGTCCTGGCAAGGTCATAAAAATGGCCATGTGTCCGAATACATGATCGTGACAACATCTTTCCCAGGCTTCCCACATGAGTCAAGCATAGTCCAGTCTATAGTACACTTCCTATATCTGCAGTGGCTGGAGAAAGAGCGTAATTTCTCATGTGTCTGTTGGTCTGAAGATGTTTGTTTTTAAGCAGGATAAATGGAAACATTAAAACCTGAACATGGGTCTGTATATGAATAGCTGGATGGTTCATCTACTCCATACTCATGAGACTCCACCTGGAGTACTGCAGTCAGCAGCTCAGGTTTGCAGCACTTGCCCAGCAGCTTGGCCAGTATCATCTCCTGCCAGATGTCCCCTGTGGTGCACCTCTGCCCCACATACTTACAGGGTCCCTGCAGAACACCATCAGCCCCTGGTGTGGTCTGCTGCCAGGCCCCCCTCAATAAATGTTGTACAGGTGTCCTATAGAGAAACCCTGCAGGAACTGACAGACCTCATGAGAGCCCTCTAGAAACTCAATGGGGCACTATGGATGCCGTAAGGACTCCATGGGGAGGCCACAGACCCCACAGGAATCCTGTAGAAACTCCAGAAGGACCTTATGGGGATTCTGTAGGAACCATGTAGCAACCCACAGACCCCAAGGGGGTGCTATAAGAACACAGAGACCCAATAAAGACCCTAAAGGGATACCCCACATCCCATAGGGAGACTGTGGCAACTCCAGAGAGTTGCCCTGAGACCCCATAGGGTGCCCATCGGCCCCCTCCTATACCCATCTGAAGAGCAGCAGCATGGCCTAGGGGAAGGTCTGGAAGTTATTGTTGTGGTTGATCTGGGTTTGGGAGGGGGCTGGGGACTTGTGAGACACCCCCTCGCACAGCAGAGAGGGGGGGCTGCAGCTCTTGTGCATGGGTCCTCACCTATGTGCCAATGATGGAGTGCATAAAGAAGCAAAATACGTTGTTTGGTTGGTTGGGTTTTTTTGAGATAGTTAACTCTGGGGAAAATTGAAGCCAGAAGTGCATGGATGCATCGCTTTCCAGCAGATCTTTTGTAACAACCACTCTCTGTTTCAGCATGAAGTGGGTCTTTGGCCACTGTTGAGATCCCTTGTTAGGACAGGGTGTCCTCTGTTCACATATGTGGGTTAATGATGTCCATATTTGCTGAAACGGAAAACCTGGCATGTGCACAAGTTTGGGGCCTGGCTCTTCCTCAGGTATTACTTTCATGTTTTATATAGGGCTTGCCACAACATCTTGTGCTCGTTGGACATTTCTTGTTCAAGAAGACTTTTAACATGAAATCATAGCTACAAGTAGCCCTGGTCATTGTGTTAAGGAGACCAAGCACAAGAAGGCTGAATAATCTGCTGTAAATAGCACAGGCAGATAGGATGCAGACATTGTGCCATCTGCTTCCTAACACCACCAGGGATTTGTTATGAGGCCCAAAGTTTGGTTTTTACTTGAAGACAAAGTAAGCTTAGGCCCTCACCAGTCCTGTGGTCTCGGTAAGGCCAGCAGGATGGAAGGATGGAACTGGAAGAGCCTGTCTTTAACAAGGATGTCTGCTTGCTTTTCCTTGGCTCTCGCCCTTTGTCCTCCTGCAAGCCTTACTCTGACCGGGCAAGCAGGGAGGGTAGGATGTGTGGTGAGGTTGGCCTAAACCATTGCACATGCCAAGGGGGCTTTGTGTTCCCTATTTCAAAGTGAATTGCTCTTTTTTTTCCCTCTTGCAGAACACTGGCCTGGTGATCAAAAGCTTTTCCTGAGCAAATTGAGAGGGGATCTTAATAATGTCTATCAATATCTGAGGGTGGGTGTCAAGTGGAAGGGGACAGTCTCTTTTCTGTGATGCCCAGAAATAGGACAAGGAATAATGGGTATTAGCTAGAACACAGGAAGTTCCACTTCAACATAAGGAGAAACTTCTTTCCTGTGAAAGTGGTAGAGGCTGGAACAGGCTGCCCAGAGAGGTTGTGGAACCTCCTTCTCTAGAGACTGTCATACCTTGTCTGGATCTGTTCTTGTGTGGCCTGGCCTAAGTGTTCCTGTGCTGTCAGGGAAGTTGGACTCAATGATCTCTAGAGGTCGCTTCTAACCCCTACCATTCTATAATTCTATGATTTCCTCAGATCTCTAGCGTTCTATTTTGTACCAAATTTTCAAGACAACGGTCGTCTTCCTTTCCTATTCTAGTTTTCCTTTTGTACAGGACATGGACTTCCCAGTTTGTTCTTTTCTTTATTTCTGCCTGGAAGATGAGAACAAGTGAAAAATGGGAAGATGTTTTATGCTAGGAGATATAGTAAAAGCTGTCACCACCCAATATTTGACGGTTTTAGTGCTGCTGGAACATTTGCAATGGTGCAGCAGTGGATGTGCCCAATGGCTCACCTCAGTCCCCCACTTTGCTGGCCCTTGTAAGCACAGATGTTCCTCTTAGTTCAACATTGTCCTTGCACTTTGGTAAGCAATGATCTTCACTTTTACATGCTCAGGGTTTATCAGCTTTGCTGCCTACACCTCCCAGGTTGAGTTCCTCCACCCAGTGACAAAAATCTCAAGATGCAGGAGGAATTTGCTGTCCCCTTAGGAGCTGCCATTTCACCTGGAGAAGTGCTCTCTGTGCTTCCCCCCAAACCATGTCCAGTGCTGCTCAGAGTCCTTCTAGGTTTTTGTTTCCATCTCTTGCCATGGCTTCACAGGACTAGGGAGAAATAAACGTGTCTCTTTCCTCTCTTGTGCTGAAAGATGGTAGTGGCCAGAGCATTCAGCCAGAAGGTGGGAGGCTTACTCTGCAATTGCTATTATGAAAAGGGCAGAGAAAAAGGAATTGATTCTTCATCTATTGTTTTAACAACAGAGATACTTTAGGGGAACAAAACTATGTTTTTATCTCCTTTCTAAATTGCTGTGTAGGCTTAACCCTGCATATGTAACTCTGAGGGAGGAGAGAGATGTGGATTCCCATTAGAGGCTCTTTGACTCCGTAGTCACCATTGGGTAGTGACCACACACAGTGCCTGGGCCTTGACCTCTGTGCCAAGGAGTGATATACTGGCAAATCTTCCAGCAATGAAAGATAGAGGCTGCAGCTTTTTCACCTCTCTGGAGACTTAAGTCTAGATATTTTGGTAGCCTGTGATGTCTCGGCCTGTGAACCATAGGCTTGAATATGTCCTTGTACTCAGGTCCCCATCTGTATCCTAGAGAGTCAGGGCCTTCCTGCTGCAAGAGAGGGTCTGTAGAGCCACCACAAGTGGGCTGTAAATGGCTCCCCAGGAGGAGTTTGGTTCAGCAAAGGCTGATGCTGCAGTGGAGATGGCAGGCAGATCAAGTGAAGGGTGAAGGTGTTCATGTCTAGCAGCAGCTGCAGCTCCCACCACAAGCCTCAGGAGTCATGTTTTCAGGCACCACTGGGGACCGATAAGCACGTGCTGTTGTTCCAAGTGACTTAGCACTTGGAACATGTGGATAACTGAAGAGTAGGCACAGAGCCAGATGGGAAATGAGCTCACTCTGTGCCTTACAGGGCAGAAAGAGGAGAGGGGAACTGACAACAGGCTCGTGAGTAGTCTCCTTGTTTGCAATTTTACATGGCTTAACTTTATGCCATGTATGACCAGGTGGTGGCTTGTGTCACAAGCGCAGGAGATTTGTGGAGTCACAAGTGGACAGACTGCTGTAGCTGGCTGCTTCAGCAAAGTTTGGTCCTTGTCCCCCCACACCTCACAGGACTTTGGCCTGGTGGCCATGGGCCATTTCAGTGGCACTGCCTTGGAGTGGGGCCAGCCGATGCAGGTGGGTGTCAGGCACGAGCTGGAAGAGGCTGTACGAGAGGTAGAGCACTCACAGCACAAGCCATGATCTCCGTTCTCCTCAGCTGTGCCACAAGTGCAGAAATCCTGGTGATTCATATCCAGAAATGGGACATTACTCTCACAAAGGTGACCACAGCAGGGCAGAACAGAGCTGCTCTGCTCTTGTTCAGGGTTGCTCTTTCCTTTCCCTGGTCCCTGTGCACATACCTACATCCCCTCCCTTTCCGAAGAATTAGGGTACTGACATATATAAAAGCACTTTATCAGCAGTCTACATAATGCTAGTTATTATAACTAGAAATAACAGTCAAGTAGGACCAAACCTATAATTACACTTTAATTCATCTACTTTATTTTTTTTTTTAATCTTTTTCCTCTGGGAAAGGCTATTTAAGGGTTTGTTTTACACAGAGACAATCTTAGCACCAATTAAACCTACATCTCTTTCTCCAAAAATGCCCTTGTCCTGTTAGCAGAGCCACAGCTCAGCTTATAAAACTAATTATTTGCTAAATATTTAATATTAATTAATAAATGTATAATTAATATTATATTAATATATATGCATATACATATATCAAATAAAAAATGGAAATTTTGCTTGAGATGTGCCCAGGTGGCTGCAGATAAGCAGAATCTGAAACATTCTTTTAACTTTCAGCCATCTCTGCTGTAGAACCCTTCCAGGAGGGCAAGGTAGTCCTACCTTTCCATCGCAGAGCAGGTTTAGAGTTGGCTGCCTTGCCAGTCAGCTGGCTGCACTGAGCTCTGCACAACAGGGACCTGGGGTGAGGAAATGGGCTCCACTATGGCTCTTCCCCTTTGTGTTGAATAATCCCAATTTTACTGGCTGAAAGGCAAAAAAGTGACTGTGACTGCTGCTGGCAGGGCAGGCAGGGCCCGAGCTAGGGGTGAGATAGCTCTGGTTAATTCTAGTAACTATGTAATACAAACAAATATTAACCCACAGACTTCTGTTTGTATTGGGCCTGAGCTAGGAGATGGTATTGCAGAAGGACAACCAGGTTACTGGACTGCTTTGCTCAGAAGAGTCAGGAGAAAGCCCTAGCAAGGTCATCAGCACACCAAGGGCAAACCTATTGCTACAGCATCCTTGAAAGCAGGCATTTAACCCATGAGGGGATGTTTCACCTAGGAAAGCTTAGATACCTTCAACTTTGTTGTTTGAGTTTTCTTCTTTTTTTTTTTTTTTTAAAGGTATAAACAAAGAAAACCTTCACAAATTCAGAGCTGTTAAGCATGGGTACAGCTCCTTGGCAGCCATCCTGTGTTCACCCCACTGCTGCCCCACAAGCCAGAGGCTGCCCGTAGGGGAACTGCACTCTGATCTAGTTCCAGATTTTTGCAGTGCTTCACCCAGCAGCTTTCAAGGAACGTAAGTGTTTAACTGTCATCTTATTAGTGCAGAGAAACTAGCAGTTTTGAATTATGTTATGTAAATATTTGAAACATAAAGGGTTTAAGAATTATTGATAGGCAGCCAAAGTAACCTCATTTATAAAAAAAAAAAAAACCAAAAACAAAACAAACAAAACAAACCAGCAATGATGTAACTGATTTATAATGCAGAAATAATCTGGAGGGACTCAAGAGGATTCAGAAAAGGCTAAAAAAACAGAGCTGTGTTTTGAAAACCAATAGAGTTTTGCCATCTGCCAGGTTTTCCTTCAGCTCTTTTGCACCCAGGGTGCTCTCTTCTGTATTCCTGAGGTGAAGCTGTTTCAGTCTTCTCTTTGGAAAGCATTAGGGGCATTTCAGGAGAGACAATAATTTGGCCTAGTGTTATTTTCTGGAGCCACAGTTTATTCCTCTGGTTAGCTTATGGTTTAGCTATTGCTTAAGATTTGTGATATTGAAAGGCTAAATACCTAGACAGAAAGTACTATTATGTACAGTCAAATAACATGGAAAATTTGAGGACTTGAAAATAATCAACATAAACTCAAGGGTGTTAACCCTGCCAGGAATTTGCAATTTGCACTGATAAGTGAGAGAGAGAAAAAAACATTGTAGGAAGGGGCTTCTGATGGAGCAGCCACTTCAAGCAGGACCTCAGAGATGCACAAATCACAGAGGGACCAGGAAAAAAAAAAAAAAAACAAAACCAAAACCATCTGGCTGATCAGCAAAGATCCATTTTAGATTCAGGAGCAAACAGACAAACTGAGGTTTGCAAGAAGTCAAGTTAAATTAGACCTCTCAAAGGATGTTAAACAGCTAGTAAGGAGCTCTGCATAAATGTAGCAAGGAAAAGGAACTGCATTGTTTTGAAGGAGCAAAGCTCATCCTGGGTCACCCAAAATATGGACAACATTAGTTACCTCAACCTGCACGCATCACTGGCTGTCATCAGGTCCCAGGGCACATGTCTCCACAAAGCCCCTGGATTCTTCAAGCAGGGTCCTTTCCCTGTGCCCTCCCTTGCCCACTCATCCTCCATGACTGGCCATGGAATAGCTGCCCAGCAGCAAGTGCAGGTGAGGAAAGATGTTATAGCTTGGCCAGCACTGAAGTAAAGAGGCTTAAAAAAATAAAATAAAATTAGATAAGGAAGGCTCACCCTCCACCATTAACAGCAGGTAAGGCTCGTACACATCGAGAAGCAGCAAAAATGAGTATTGCATATCTGGAGCTGTCCTTTGCAGAGCCCAGAACTTGGCAGTGGGGTGCTGCTGGGGAGGCAGGGAGATCATCAGTCCTCCCAAAGCTTCCACTGCCCCCCAAGCTCCTTCTAGGCACTACATAACCATTTAATGATGTAAAAAAACCCAGATGAATTGTATTTTGTTATCCAGACTGAATTTATGCTGTTCTTAAACAGACATTGAATCATTTAGCATGAATGAGAAAAAGGCATATTGCCCTACAGTACAAAGATTAATTTATTTCTGCATGATTTTATCTTGACCAACTCTAAAATTGAAAATACGCATTTAGAGAAATAATCAGTTATTTGACCCAAATAGAGTTTGGCAACACCTTTCAACATATATTGAGCCAGCTACAATCAGAACATGAATTAGTGTTTCATCTGCTATTTCTGTAAAATTTAATATTTGGGTGTGGTGGTACAGCCTCCCACAACCTGGGCTGCTTTGCGAGGTTAATTCCTAGGTCACGCTGTGAGTCTGACCCTCCCTCTGCTTGGCAAGGCTGACTGCCAACCCACTTTGCAAAACTGATAGCATCACTGCTTAGTTTTGCAGAGTAGGAGGCTGGGAGACCTTGGTATGTTCTGATTGCAAGTCAATCTGAAACTAAACAGACTCCTGCACCATCTGGAGACAGGGTGAGCGACTGGGAACAGCTAGGCACCCCCTAACTAGATCCATCAATCTTGAATGCTCCAGGAAGGTTACAGTGAAAGACCACAGTCCCATCTGGGAACAGCCAAGCTGGCTGTTTAATGGCCACAGTGAAAAAGCACTAGCCAGAGTACTGACCCTAGTCAATCATCTTGCATGCGATCCTATAAATACTGATCTTAAGAGGTGAGGCCCATTGCAACTCTTCAGATGGCAGCTGGCTGATTCTCAGTATCTCCCCATGTTCTGGTTTGAGTGAGAACAGAACTAATTTTGTTCAGTGATTTTACTTTTCAGCTCGGTTCTTCTAACTGACTGCCCTGTCTGAAGTCAGCAGCCTGCTAGCAGTGAGAACATTCCATGTTTGGAGTTACTACCAAGGATTGGTGTGCAGACCAAGGCCACTGCTGGATCTTGTGGTGCAGAAAGTGAAAGGCTGCACCTGCAGGGAGGAGTGGACAGGGCAGGTGACCCCAAACTGACCAATGAGGGATTCCAGCCCCTATACGTCATATCCGGTATAAAGCTGAGGGATCTGAAGGGTCTGTGGCTCTTCTCCCCTCTTGGACCACTTTGACAGCTTTGCTCGGCTGGGCTCAGGTCCTCTTTTGGTTCCTTCCTTGGAGCATCCAAGGAGGAGTCTGTCCTTCTGATCCCAATCGGTGTGTTCCTGAATCCGGTACCAGAATCCAACTCCTGAACACAGCTCCCATCTGCTGCGGGGCCCAGTCTGGGACTCTCCCAGTGCCTGCTCCACAGCATCAGTGGTGATGTACTTACCATCAGGGGGGTTGGGTTTGGTACTGGTTTTGTATATATTCCATTTTTATTATTGTTATTTTAATTTTCATTAATGCTGTTCTAGTTTCCTTTTCTAATCATTAAGTCTTTATCCCTTTTTTCCCTTTCTGTTCCCCTTTGGGGAGGGAGGGGGCTTAACGGAGAGTGTCTGTTATAGGTCTAAGGGGCTGCCCTGACCATAAACTGTGATACCCGCTGATCTTGGACACCTCTCAGGCCAGACTCAGACCATCCACTGGTAAAACTGACAAAGGGAATCATCATCCGTCACTAAAGACTGAAGAGGGAATCACCATCTGCTTGTAATAAGCTGACAAAGGAAGCCATAAGTATTCACAATCTCTTGGATTTTTTAAAAAAATAATAAAGATCCTGGTGTACCCAAATTTACTATAATCTGCAGAAAGGCAACATCATAATTATAGGTTAACCTCTATAGCTGCATATAGCTGTGTGCATGTGTGTCAAGTTTTACTTAGCTTTGCTAATTTTACAAGTCACTGTATTTATTATAACTGATTATTGATTTTGACTGATTAAACATTACTACTTTAAAAGTTACTGTATCGGTGTTAATATACTTGCATGGCTGCTATCACTTACCCCAAGTTACATACAAAACACAGTATTGCACTAAGCACTACACTACAGTTCCAATGCCTAGATATTTTTTGGCATAAACCAGTGACCTTGTCTGAGCCTAGGGGTGGAGCTTTGTTCTCTGAAGTTCAGAGGGCAATGGGATCCATTGCTAAACCTTGTGACCATACAGGAGGAATTCCTTTACCTATAATAGCCCAAATCGCCCTCATATTCTTAGTCATAAACTGTTGACTGGGTCTAAGATCAGATCTATCCACAACTAGGCTCCTCTCTGAGAAGTTTAGAGAGCAAGGGGGTCCATTCTGAAACCCTGGGAACTCGATGGGAGGGTCACCCTTAGTCCTTCCGCTCCAAATCCCTGTGAAAATCACCTTAACCCAACTCAAGGTCACTTTCACTGTGTATGCACGTACATATTTTTGCACAAACACTGTAATCCCATTGCTTTTAATCAAATTGCCTTATAGTAAGTAATGTAGGGACTGAGCCTTCATTAATCTTTGTTGTATCAAATTTATTGTACCAAATTTATTAAGCTTTGTCAAATCATTAATCTATCTCAATAAACTGTATTGCTGCCTTCATTTAAGTGGGGTACATACCACTCATTCCATGGCAAGCAGAGTCTTAAGTCAGGATTCTGTAACAAGTGATTTGAGGGATTTAAAGGGGAACCTGTTTTAAACACCCCCATTGACATCCAGTTATTAGCACAGGTTAGCTTGAGATACAATAAACAAAACGACTGAAGGCAGTAGCCGTACCAGAATCCATTTTATTGCAGCCTAGGGAAACAAAACTGGGCAGGAAGTTATTTGGTCACAGCTGCTACAACCGTGCTGCTCCCTTTCCCTAAGTAGACCGGGCTCTCTTGTATCCTAGTCCCCAAATACCTCACCATGTGCATTTTTGGAATATTTGTGTGCTAGGAACCCTCCAGGACTCCCAAAGCATGAATCATCAACTAGAAGGGAAATTACGTTGCAATCTTCCAGTTCCCTACTGCCACCTTCAGCAATCAAACTCCAAGTAGATTAAATAAATTCCCTATTTTAGCCAGTTCTCTGCCTTCATGGCAGTAAGCTTTCACACTTCTGTATGAAACATCACCAGCACTGCAGGACAGTATGGAAAGAGTTAAGGACAGCTGTAGAAGTTGCTTAAGGGAAGAAGCAGTCAGAAGACAAATGCAGTTCTCAACTATCAACATTTATTCAGTTTGACCAAAGTAGTTTTATTCCCAAGTTTTGTAAGCAAAAGTCTAACATTCCCTGGGTAGTCAAAGATTAATAGAACTGCGATGGCATTGCATTAGTGCATAGAAAGCAAAACTGGTCTACAACAACAAAACAAACAAACAAAAATTAAAAAAAAACCACAAAACACCACAACAAAAACAAGCAAAAAAAACCAAAACCAAACAAAACAAAACAAAAAAAAACGAAACAAAACAAACAAAAAAAAACACCCAAACCAAAAACACACCACAAAATGTGTCAAATTGAGGTTTCAAATACTTGGAAGCAACTGCTGGTATCATATGCAGGACATTCACAAGCATCTGCTTTTACTGGGTACAATAGTTAGCTGCAATACCGCCCCTTCCTCTAGGCTTCCGCTGCTTTCTCTTATGAGGCAGAATCACCCCTTTGCCCCAAACCAGCTGACCCTCTCACCTGCTCAGCTGGACCATTTTAACACAGAACATCTCCCCAGCTGCTTTTGCAAGTTCCATGCTTTGCAATTGTCCTGATCCACACACAGCTGATGAGGAAAAAAATAGCCTCTTGAAAGAGCTGTAGTGCCTGTGTTCTGCAGCTGCCCTTCTTTTGGGTTCTGCTCCTTGGGATCAGGCATTTCAAATGCTATTTCAAACCTTATTTTGCCTTAAGGACTCAGTTTGAACCAGCTGCTTGTTCTTTTCCAAGCTGCAGTAGAGGAAGGACACCCAGCTAGAGGCAGCACTATGCAAAGAGCAGAGAGAACTGCAAACAGACAGGATATTGCATATCCCGGGCCCGCCAGCCAAACCAAACATGCTGTACCTACATAGGAATGTGTAAGAAATGTCTAATAAAATGCATAGCTGCACGGAAGACACACTTTGTGCCAATTTTTATATTTTCATTCCCAATAGAACTCTGCACTTAGCTGATCCTGTTTGACCACAGTCTCTTGGAAAAAAGAACCTCAGCAGTTTCACTGAACAGCATGCAAAGATTTGGCAAGATACTTCAGCTTTATTATAGCGATGGCACATCTGCCTCATCTTAGGCATGAACTTCCCGTGGCCTTGGGGATACTAACAAATCTTCCACAGCAGAATTTAAGAATCACGACATTCCCTTACTGAATCCCATCATCTTCTGCAGCGACTGAAGCCCTCTATAGCCCTCCTTCTGCTGCAGTCAGTACATCTGTACCTTGGAACATGGTGTGTTAACACCCCCAGGTTTTACTGTAGTTAAGACACAGGTGAGCAGAAAAGGAGAAAACAAAGAGCATGTAAGTAACAGCAATTCGAGATTATCCAGGCAGCACAGATATGTGTTAGGAGTTCCGCAGGGCAAGCATGTAGCTGAAGAAGGCAAGGCAAACAAACGAGAGAATAGAGCTGTAACAGACAGAACTAACATAGTCTCTCTTGGAACAGTGATTCTTCAAAGACAGTCAATTCTTGTTGAACTTAGGTGGGGATGCTGTGGGGAAATCGTGGTAAAGGTTAGTACAACAGCAGCATCATTATGCAAGCGAGATCTGATTACCTATTAACCGCTTGTCTGCATTTACCAATTTGAAGTAAGACTTCTGGAATCCTCATGTTACAGACAAAAGTGGGTTTTTTTCAATTATTTATCTAGGAATTAACAGCAATTTTTTGGACCAGTTACCCAATTTCATTTCAGTTGGCTGATCCAAATCTTCAACCCCACTGTTAAGAAGATGTTCAGTACAAGTCCAACCACATCATTGGGCAGTGACAGAGCAGTGTGCATTTATCACATCACTCTGGGAAACACACCAGCATGTTCTCCAAGCAGACATCCTAAAAACAGCCTCAAAATCTCAAAACCATCAAGCGTGACAGGTGTAAAGCCCATCCTGATGGAAGTCTGTAGAAATGGTGCTGGTTTCTCTCCAAATTTTTTCTTCAAGGAAAAACTGAGCAAAATGCTATAATGGTGGGTCATTCAGAGATTGCCTGACAAGGACTGAAAGCATTCTTCGAGTAAATGTTGGTTTGGGTTTTCTTTTGTAATTTAGCTATCGAATGTCCTACTGTAGATTGGAAAATGTTTAGATCTAATTGTTAAATACTGCAATACCTACAGCACATTTCATCAGTTCCCCGGAAAACTCCCTCTCCGACAGTGATTAGAAAAATCTGTGTACAAGACTTACAGGGAAACTCCCCACTTTTTAAAAATTCTTTTTCAAGTCTATATGTGCTTTTGTTCACACCACCTCCTTCCCAATGCAAAGGTTCCTTGATCTACTCAATGTATCACAGAATACACAAAAATACCTTAACTGTTACCTGGTATTTGTGCTATGCAATCTAGAAACCACCTTAGAAGAAGAAAGCACCAAAGAAGTTTTGAGGGTTTAAGGCTTACATCAGTTTTAACTAAACCTGCAGCTGAATTTTTCACCACTCTTTAGAAATAACAAATTTGAGTATTTGCTTTGCAACTTCCGAACATACTCAAGTAACATCCATCTCTTCTGATCCCTCCAGGACTCTATAAAGGTTTTTCTAGAAACTTAGCATTAACCCAAAAAACACAGAGACATAGCATTGAACTTTTGCTTTAATGGTCTCAAAATTCTGTGACAGATTTTTGGTCAAGTTTCCATTTTAAAAAATTTATCGATTTTAAAGACTAATAACTTAAACTGCCACGAAACAAATGGTCCACAAACATTCCTTTCCTTCTGAAGCTTTTGCGGTGCATTGTAATCATTAACCAGTCTTTTACTATTAAACTTAAATGGCCAATTGAGACAAACAGTTCTGAGACCGTTCTTCCACCACTGATTAAGACTGAGGTGGCAGCTGATGTACAGAATTTTCATTTAGCCTTCTGGGCCTTCTGGGCCGACTTTGTGACCTTGCCAGCTCCACCAGCCTTCTTGTCAACTGCCTTGATGACACCAACAGCAACCGTCTGCCTCATGTCACGCACAGCAAAACGACCTGAAAACAGAAACACGTTTTATGACTTTCGTCAAGGGCTACACACCCACGGCAGTATCTGTGCAGCAGCAACACACAGCTCGGGCTAAGTGAGCAAATACTGCTCTAGGCCAGTAAACTGCATGAGACTGGGCCAGAGACACATCATTATTTAGAGAGTACCCCTGTACCATTCAAGTTTTGGTTTCACTTCCAAGTTTCTACTAAAGTCACAGCTCTTAATAGCATCTTTCCAGAATTTTAGAGGAGTGTCTTTTCCAGATATCAGCACAGACACATTTTAGGAGATGCCTTACCAAGAGGAGGATAATCAGAGAAGCTCTCAACACACATGGGTTTGCCTGGGATCATATCAACGATGGCAGCATCTCCAGATTTCAGGAATTTGGGGCCATCCTCCAGCTTCTTGCCAGAACGACGATCAATCTTCTCTTTGAGCTCAGCAAATTTGCATGCAATGTGAGCAGTATGGCAATCCAGCACAGGGGCATAGCCAGCGCTAATTTGGCCAGGGTGGTTCAGGATAATAACCTAAAAAACAAGCGCGGTTATGTTAACTTGGGTATTATTTTTAATATGGATGTGCCTTAAATCATCCTCAAACAGCTACAAAAATTACCTGTGCAGTGAAGCCAGCAGCTTCCATTGGAGGATCGTTCTTGCTGTCGCCAGCAACATTGCCACGGCGAACATCCTTCACAGACACATTCTTCACATTGAAGCCAACATTATCACCAGGCAGAGCTTCGCTCAGGGCTTCGTGGTGCATCTCAACAGATTTTACTTCAGTTGTAACATTGACAGGGGCAAATGTAACCACCATGCCTGGCTTCAGAACACCAGTTTCCACACGGCCAACTGGTACAGTACCAATGCCTAAGGAAGAGAGGCAACATTAGTAGTTCAGCTCAGTGAGTATGTACCCTCACAGAAAAAAAAGACATTCAAGTATTCTATATTTTCTATTTGAAAAAAACAACTCTCGGGCAAACAGCTACATTTCTGTTATTAGCCCCCTTATGTTTTAATACGTTATTTGTGTGTAATTTTGCCCAAGGTCCTCTTAGGGTCTTGCAAGAGCTTTTTGTGTCCTGGGGTGTTGCACAGGCAAGTCACAGACTGGCTGTGGCCAGCAAGCGAGCAGCGCTACAGAAGAACACATACCACCAATTTTGTAGACATCTTGAAGAGGCAGACGCAGAGGCTTGTCAGTTGGGCGAGTTGGTGGCAGGATACAGTCCAAAGCTTCAAGGAGGGTGGTTCCACTGGCATTGCCATCCTTTCGGGTAACCTTCCATCCCTTGAACCAGGGCATCTGTAACAGAAACAAGCCCAGACATTAAGTTACCTGCCAATTTCAAAGGCAGAAGGCTAGAAAAGATGAGGTGGCCTGAGCATTATCTTGGTATACTAATGCAGAGCAAGTATTTATTAAGTACTGAGATTTATTTTTGACCTCATCACTTTCAAACATTAACTACTAAAAAACATATTCATTTAGCTACTGCGTTATTTATCTTAATAATCCTCCTAGTGTAATTTCTTAATATACAGAAGTATCAAACCTACATTAGAGCTAGGCTCCAACATGTTGTCTCCGTTCCAACCAGAAATTGGCACGAAAGCTACAGTGTCTGGGTTGTAGCCAATTTTCTTGATGTAAGTGCTGACTTCTTTGACAATCTCTTCATATCTCTTCTGGCTGTAAGGTGGCTCGGTGGAATCCATCTTGTTGACACCAACAATCAGCTGTTTTACACCCAGGGTGTAGGCCAGAAGGGCATGCTCACGGGTCTGCCCATTCTTTGAAATACCAGCCTCAAACTCACCAACACCAGCAGCAACAATCAGGACAGCACAGTCAGCCTTTGAACAGAAAGAAAAAACAAAAAAACCCCTTATTATAATGCTTGTGCATGTGTCGAGTAGCAGGGGAAACATCCCCCCACCCCACCTCCCCAAACCAGCCAACCAAGTAACAGCCTGCCTGAACTCCCGAAATCCCCAGTTCTGTTTACGTACCTGAGAAGTTCCAGTAATCATGTTCTTAATGAAGTCTCTGTGTCCAGGAGCATCAATGATAGTGACGTAGTATTTGCTTGTTTCAAATTTCCACAGGGAAATATCAATGGTAATACCACGCTCACGTTCAGCTTTCAGCTTGTCCAAAACCCAGGCATATTTGAAGGAACCTTTGCCCATCTATAGATTAAAAAAAAAAATTTGTTTCCTCCCCTCCTTTTTTTTGGTAAAGAACAAGATGTATTTGCAGTTATTTCATAAAGATCACACGTTGGCTGAAGTACATAGTCTAAGAATAGCAAGTGGTTTAATACAGAGTAATGTTGCTGCTTGTAGAACAAGCAACAAGATACACTTGGCACTACTGGTGAGACATGCCAACCGCTTTGTTATTTAACCTGTTGACAGTTTAGCTCTCCTGACAGCTTGTTAACTGCACTAACACATCTTTAGGATACATCTCTTGAGTCTAAGCCCCACTATCAAGTGTCCTCTACAAATTTAAGTTCTCTCACTAATGCAATCCTTGCAATAATCACCATTTTAACTGTCACTCAGCCCAACACTCACTACATTTCATTCTGTGATGTGCTTAAGATCTATAATGTTACTACCAAAGAAAAAAAGGAAAAAGGTTAGCATCAGTAAGACTTCTACAGACTCAAACACCAGAACTGGCACCTTATCTTCAGAAGTAATCTTTATCCATTTAACTTTTTTTAATTTTATCCTCAACTGCGTGTCTGTAAGACTGATGCCGAGAATGCCACTTCATTTACCAGATATGATTACGTAGCTTTAGACTACCTTTCTTTTCCCTCATCCTACACGTCGCAACTTGAGCTTCACCAACATAATGGTGTATTCAACGCTTCAGCACTTGTTCAACTACCAGGACTACTGCAACCTAACTGCCACCCTGTGGCCACAGAGCACTTGCACACTTCTGCAGCTACTGGGACCGCTGCAACCAAATCGCCTCCCTGTGGCCACAACACAGTTTGCAACTTCGTTTTTGCAACTAAAGTTCTTGATTTCCTCCTACGCCCCAAAATTTTGCCAGATATCACAGGCCCACACACCTCAGCAGCTTCCTTCTCGAACTTCTCGATGGTCCTCTTGTCGATACCACCACATTTGTAGATGAGGTGGCCAGTGGTGGTGGACTTGCCAGAATCAACGTGGCCGATGACGACGATGTTGATGTGGGTCTTCTCCTTTCCCATTTTGGATGTCAGT